>CM053036.1:27600161-27631740 GCA_028564925.1 Lithobates sylvaticus | reverse complement strand
AAATCCGCCGGATTTTTTCCGACTGATTTTGTCCGACACTGGTGTTGCATACACACGGTCGGACAAAGTTGTCGGAAAATCCGATCATCCTGAACGTGATGACGTTCGTTGCATACGACGGGACTACGTAGAGGCTAGTAGCCAATAGCTTTGGTCTTGTAATGTGATCTGAGCATGCGTGGCACTTTGTCCGTCGGAATTCGCTACACACGATCGGAAAAAGTCTGATAGGACTTTGTTGTCGGAAAATTTGAGAGCAGGAGATAAAACTTTGTCCATCGGAAAATCCGACGGAAAAAGTCCGATGGAGCCCACACACGGTCGGAATTTCCGACAACATTGTCCGATAGGACATTTTCCGTCGGAAAATCCGACCGTGTGTATGGGGCATAAATCTTTTTCTGACACTTCTTTCTAAAGTTAAAATCAATATTTTTTTGCTAGACAATTGCTTGGAACACAATTTGTTTTGTTTTAATGTGAAAGATGTTACGCCGCGAGAATCGTGAGAGAATCGTGATCTATCTTCTAAGCAATAAAAATCGTGATTCTCATTTTAGCCAGAATCGTGCAGCTCTACTAGGAAGTCCCAATCGAGGATTGAGCTCTGCATGACAAACATTCATTAACTCCATAGGATGCATTGATGGGAAAAGTAAATCAGTTGACACTAAACATTGTGTATTGAAACTATCTATAGTCTTATTTCTGATTATAAATGTGCTGACACCCACACCTAGCACTTTTGAGTGGTGTAGTTGCAAGACAACATATGCTAATGCATAGGTCCTTATTGAACTCTATTTATTCACTGTATGCTCTGAAAGTTTAGGGTGCCTTGTATTATTATTATTTTTTTTTTCCCCAATGTTTTTTAGCCCTGATTTGTTATGCATGAAGCCCAAGTCAAATCAGTAGGCTTGAACTTCACACGTATGGCCAACTTTAAAGTAATATTCCTTGTTGCCTGACCTGACCCCTGTCTTTTTTATTTATTTTTATTTTTTTTGTAGCGCTTTTAGACTGGCCATACACGGGTCGAATTTCGAAGAATTTTCTTTGGAAAAATCCGAAAATTTGTGCGTTTTTGTAATCGGATGGTGCCACCATTGATTTCGAAATTCGGCCAACCAAGCCTTCAATTTCACCTCGTGTTGCTACAGAAAAGAAAATAATTTTCGCGGCTGGGAATCTTCCTTTTTTTCTTTTTCGGGAATTTTCTTGTCTTGCACATGCGCATTTTTTTTTATTACATTTCTTGCACGTTTCTACCATCGTTAATTAGAAAAACTTTAGTTTTTCAAACCTGTCTGATTAGTCAAATTTTTGATTGCCACACGAAAATCACGAAATTGATTGCCCACTAATGGTGCGAAATAAGAACGAAAATTCTTAGATAAGATTTTTGAAAGAAAAGCCTTACTCTGGAAAGTTTTAAGAACTTTTTTTTATTTTTTTACTGAGCATAATACTTCAAACTCTTCAGCCCCCACTTACACCTGAGCGTTTTGTCGCACAATTCCCAAAGCGTGATAACACTTAAGATGATTAATCTCATTATTCTAAATAGGACCTGAGCGTTGAGACACTTGTCTCCTGCTGTGTGAAGGCATGAGCTTTAACTAGCACAGATGTGATAAAATTGAGGTAGATGTCACAAGAGGAGCCCCATGTGAGGACGGCCGTGCAATTTTTGAAGTAGTCTGGAGCATGTGTCTTTCAGTGACCATAACAGAACAGGTACACAATTGGCTTGTGTCACCTGCAATGGTGTTTTTTTTTTTTTTTTTTTTTTGCCCCTTTCAAAAATAATAGAACTTGTCTGATACCTGATGATCATTCCTCTTGGGACTGTATGAGTTGTCTACCTAATGTCCAAAGACGAGGCAGGACCACTAGATCATGGAAAGTCAATATGTTCTTCCAAGTCAAACACATTTTACCTTTTACAGCCACTTTAACATGTGTTGGATTTTAGATGTACAGTAACTTGCGTCCAGTTTGCTCTTTGTACATACTGTAAACATTGCTAGTAGTTAGACAAGGGTGTCTCTTTTTTTATTTTTATTTCTTTTATAGTTTTAACTAGATCAGAAGTCCTCAATCTTTTGTCAGCTAAATACCGTATATACTCGAGTATGAGCCGACCCGAATATAAGCCGAGGCACCTAATTTTACCACAAACACTGGGAAAACGTAATGACTCAAGTATAAGCCTAGGGTGAGAAATGCGCAGCTACTGTAAGTGGAAAAGAGGGTCAACAATGCCCATTTGCATGCCTCACTGTGCCCATTTGCAGCCATAGGTCCCCCAAACTTCAAACTTGGTAGTTAAGGGTTCCTAAATGCCCCCTAGCTACAGCCAAAAATGGTCCTGAAATAACATTGCTGCAGATGGACACAGTTGACCGACTTTGGGGCCCTGTATCTCGGGGTCACTTGGTGCTAGGAACCCCATCTGAACCCCATTGGATATGTTGTAGTGCTAGGTCCACAGGGTTGGCACACCAAATTTGGGGTTCCTAGCACTAAGTGGCCCCGAGATACAGGGCCCCAAAGTCTGGTCTGAAAATGTCAAGCACTTTTCTGCAGCAGAGAATGACATTTTCAGAACCGATTTTGGGGCCCCGTATCTCTGGGCCACTTAGTGCTAGGAACCCAAATTTGGTGTGCCAACCCTGTGGACCTAGCACTACAACATATCCAATGGGGTTCCTAGCACCAAGGATATGTTTTAGTGCTAGGTCCACAGCACTACAACATAGGTTCCTAGAGATACAGGGCCCCAAAGTCGGGTCAGAAATTTATTTATTTTTTGCTGCAGAAAAGTGCTTGACTCGAGTATAAGCTGAGGGGGGCACTTTCAGCACAAAAAAAATGGGCTGAAAAACTCGGCTTATACTCGCGTATATACGGTAATTGCCGAGTACTGCACCAAGCAGTGTGAAAATACCACTCAAAATGTTTAACGTTTATTACAAAATGAAATGCTACAGATATCAGTAGAAGAGGCTGTATTGATTTTCAGTGGGAAGCCAAGTGGAGCTGAAATACACATGGGGGGGGGGGGGGGACCCAAGCTACCGCTTTAGATTGCCGCTCAGTTCCATTTAGCAAATATCTTGAATCTCTCCCACCATACCACTTCTTAAATGGATAAAACTTTGCTTTTAAAATTTCTGGTTTTCTATGAAAATGCGGCTTTTTCAGTTTAATGTGAGAGCATTTCCGTCATTATAAGCTCTTCTGCATTCAGTGTGCTTGCTATGTGCATGCCTTTCTTGTTGAGGAATTCTCCATAGTCTCATACATATTCTGATGAACAGTGCTTATTTTCAGGCTGGGTAGGAGCTCAGGCCTGTGAAGCAAAGCAATTTTTTTCTGCCTTTTTTTTTATTTTATAGTAATGTACCCTGGCGATTGACATTTATGAGCCTTTTAACCCCCTCAGTACATAGTAGACTAACATTAAACACGCATTTTATTATTTTTGTTCTGTAAAAACAATTCATCGTTATCGTATCCCAAAACTGTCCCTTGCTCAGGCAGCTAAAATCGCACCCTCACCTTCGTGTGCCAATAGGTGGCCTAATTATTATAAGCGGTGCTCTTAATTTAATCATTGCTTATGATTGGACTGTCTGTGGCCTTAATAATGGGCAAATATATCTGTTGGACACACTTTATCACATAATTAGATTTTCTGGCTTTTTAAAAAAAAAAAAAGACTGAGTGATCAGGCTAAATCCATCCCTCTCTTATGGAGAAGAGGGAGACATGAAAAATTTGGCAAGTATGACACTTTCACGGAAAATACACGTGGGTTACTGTACTTGATTGATCTGTTTGAGGATGGTGGTTGCCCAAATTTTTTATTTTTTTTTTAACTAAACACATGTACAGGTTTTTTTTTAATTTTTTTTAAAGGGAGGCCAAATGCAGTAAATTGACACATTTATGAGCTGGCCTTCACGGGTACCTGACTGCATCATTTGTGGCCAGCTTTTTTTCAGGAGCAGTATTTTTAATAATGCTTACAGTGAAACAATAAAAATGTAATATTCCTTTAAATATCGTGCCTGTGGGGTGTCCCCAGCATGCCTGCAAAGCAGCGCACCCCCTCCCATGTCTAGAACAACACCACAGCAAAACAACATTTCCAAAGGGGAAAAAAAGTCATCCAAAACCGCCCACGGCTGCAACGCCAGATCCCGGCAACACAGACAAAAATCACTGAAAAAAACGGCATGTGTTCACCCCAGTCCATCACCAGGCCCCCCGGATCTGGCATGAACATCAAGGGTAACCCCGCACCAAATTTTTTTAAATAAATGCGTGGGGGTCCCCCAAAATCCACACCAGGCCCCCATCCAAGCACTCAACCCGGCAGCAGGCCGTAGGAAAGGGGGGGGCGAGAGTGCCCCCCCCAACCACACCAGGCCACACGCCCTCAACACCGGGAGGACGCCCCGGGGCCGCCCCCAAAGCACCTTGTCCCCATGTTGATGGGGCCATGGGGACAAGGGGTGGCCAGCTTTTTTTATCCTTAATTTAGTATTTGTAGTCTTTTAGCAATGCCAATGTTGGACATCTATATTGGTGGTTTCTTTTACTTTTATTGGAGTATAGGTAAATAATCAAATTGAAAAAACAGACAAATGTCCAT
This sequence comes from Lithobates sylvaticus, assembly GCA_028564925.1. Taxonomy (NCBI): domain Eukaryota; kingdom Metazoa; phylum Chordata; class Amphibia; order Anura; family Ranidae; genus Lithobates; species Lithobates sylvaticus. The sequence continues at coordinate 27,627,074 of CM053036.1, read as the reverse complement.
AGAGAGGGGGAAACAAACAAACAAAAAAAGAAATATAGTAAAACGCTTTGCAGCATATGTACCCTACACCTGCAGTTGATCCAGAGGAAGACAAATAAGCCTTATAAGAACGTTACAATGTGCTCTAAAGCCATTTATGCCTAATGCATGATGTTATTCTTGATTAAAATGTGGAAAAGACAATTTAATGCATGGAAGCCAACACAAGCAAATCCAGGCACTACTAAAGCACAGATGAAAGAGACCTGGTCGTCGGAACATGCATTTCAACAGCAATTTTTCCCATATGTTTGTGTTTTTTTAAGCATAATTTATGAATAATTTTTACCTGTAAAGAAAAAGCCTTTGAACTTGCTATAAAATTCTTCCAAAAGCCTTGAGACTTCTGTTAAAGAAGAATTAAACTCCACTTTTGAACTTGTAACTACAGGTAAGCCTATAATGAAGCTTACCTGTAGGTACAGTGAAATATTTCCTAAATTTACACTGTTTGAAATAAAAAAAATAAAAAATCCATACTTCTTTTAAGTTTCATACTGAAAGCATCTGAGCATCTGTCCCCAGCCATCTCTTCACTGAGAACCGAGCCACTGAACACCACCGATGGCTCTGTTCTCACAGCCCCCCGAGAGGAGAGCTGCTGACTGTCGGGCAGTGTCTCTCCTCTGCTCCTCCATGCTCATTGGAGCGATGAGCTGAGATGAGATGAGATGAGCCTTGGCTGCTGGCAGACTTCGGAATTCGGGATGACGCTCTGCCTCAACTGGCAGTGATGTCAGCAGAGAGCGGACTTCAGACCACTCTCGACTGAAAACAGGTCACAGGAGTGCAAAATTAACTGCATTCCTGTGACCCAGAGAAGCACAGCCTAAAAACTCAGGCTGGACTTCTCCTTTTTTTTTTTTTTTAAGCGAGTCACACAACATGCAGCCGGTGATGTCAACCTGCGCATGCGCTCTGGAGGGACGGTATATGGTGCAAGACCTTCAGAGCACAATGGCAGAGATGAGTGACGTCATTGCAGCCCCAGCCGCTCATACAGCTAGAGCCCAGTAATCCGGAAGGAAGGATGGGTGAAGATGGCAACATCAGGGAGCCATGACGGCACTGCGCTGGAGGGCTCCATGTACAGGCAAGTCTGTCATAATGTGCTAGTCTGTGGTGTATACTAGTACATATTATTATGGCTTAAACTTGCTGGGGGCCCATTGCTTTTTCTGGCGGTTTACTACCGTATTAAGTGTCGCCACCATGGAACTCCAGCAGGCTCCCAGCTGTCACAAAGTGACCCCTTATAGTATTCATCTTCTGTTCCTCTGGCAATTGCATAAAAGGTTATGTAGGGAGGTGAAGGGAGAGGTGGAGGAGTTGGGCCAGGACAGAGGCGAAGTAGACACATATAGAAGAGGAGAGGTCTATGACATGCAAGAAGGTAAGGGGCTGTTCTAGGGGGGAAGGACAAGTTCTTGGAGTGAATTTTCTAGCAAATTCGAAGGCACATTACAATTTAATAAAAAATTATTTATGACCGTAAAAAATGCTGCAAGTAATTTAAAATTAATTTTTCTGCTTTTTTTTTTTTTTTTGCAGATTTTTTTGTTTGAGTCTCATTAAATAGGGCCTGTTTTGAAAGAAAAAGCTGAACAAATTTCTTCAAACATTGCTTTTCGAGAAAAGCAGGTAGTAAAGTGCTATGGAATCTGTAACACTTCTGGAACCAGAAGCTGCACCCTGCACTGTCAGTTAATATGTGATGGTATTCTTGCAGTATTACGGTATTGGGTAGGGCAGGGAGTATGTAGAGCCTGACAGTGTTGGTGTCGTCAAAGTTTATTGTGAGGCTGACATATCTTGTCTTGATATGTTCTACTGAATATACTGCCTAGGGTTGCCGGTTAATGACCTTGGGCAATGTTCAACACCTATATGTATGTGTTCATTAACCACTTGCTTACTGTGCACTTAAACGCCTAGACCAATTTTCAGCTTGCAGCGCTCTCACGCTTTGAATAAAAATTGCGCGGTCATGCAACACTGTACCCAAATGAGATTATTTTTGTTTTCACACAAATGGAGCTTTCTTTTGGTGTTATTTAATAACCACTGAGGTGTTTGTTTTAGCAAAAAAAAAAAAGATGGAAAATTTTGAAAAATAAAAAAAAATCATGTTTCATAGTTCTTTTTTTTGTAACATTTTGCAAACTGGTAATTTTTCTCCTTCATTGATATGCACTGATGAGGCGGCACTGGTGGGGACAGATAAGGCGGTACTGATGGGGTGGCCCTGGTGGGTGGTGCTGATGGCCACTGATGGGGTGGCCCTGGTGGGCGGTGCTGGTGGGCACAGATGAGCTGGCGGCTTCTCTCCTTGATTGGGACCGATATTCATCTGACAGCCGCCGATCAGCTTTTTTTTTTTTCCTCGCGCAGAGTGAGGAGAACAAATAGCTGATTACTGGCTCTGTTTACATCACATGATCAGCTGTCATTGGCTGACAGCTGATCACATGTTAAGGGGTCAGGTTCGACCCCTTACTCAAATCTGTGATCTATCGAGTCTCGTAGACTTGCTGATCAGGGGGTGCGCAGGCCGCTCAAGGTGGGCACACTGCTGCACACTGATGTTTGTTTTTATCTTAAGGTATAGAATGCATTAAAGCGGAGCTCAACCCAAAAGGGGAAGCTCCGCTTGTTTGTTTCCTCAGGTGCCAAATGTGGCAGCTTTCTCGGGGGTGCGAGTGGGCAACACTCTATCCTGCCCTAGGCCGACAAGGCCCAGGCCTAGGGCAGCACTTTGCAGGGGGGCAGCACGGAAAGAGTCCCCGCCGGCTTGCGCTACTCTGTTAGTGTAGCGCCAGTCTTATGGGGTGTACTGGGCTGAGAGGCAAAATTTGTCTAGTGCCCCCATAAAGCAGCCTCACTGCCTCCGGTATGTGGGTGGCTGGCAATCTGCAACTGTGGTGGTGGGGGGCGCGCCGCTTGTAATTTTGACTGTCCTATCAACCTTCCTCACTGTGCTACATGTTTTCTGCAGCACCATTGGCATGGATATAACTTCTTAGTCCTCTCCATAAAATTATCAGAAATCTGTGCTTAAAGTAGAACTATAGGCAACACCTTTTTTATTTTATTTTTTATTTTTGGCTAGAGTAAGGGAGGGTTATAACTGAGAGGGGTTTATTTATTACCATTCCATTGCAGTGATTTCCCCTCACTTCCTGCCCCATAGCCAAACAAGAAGTGAGGGGAAATTTATGCAAATTAAGGGAATCCAGTGCCCCCACTCGAAAATTCCAGGCCAGGTCTTAAACAGCAAGGGGTGTGGCCTTGACAGGAAGGGGTGAGTCCTATTTAAATTGGGGGGTGCACGAGATTAGTCAGGCCTAGGGCAGCACATAACCTAAATACACTACTGAGTGCGGGTACCAGTTTTTATTTTTGACAGGTACACGTCCCTACTACCAGGGCACTCTGCCCGTCGCTGCCAGGCATTCACATAGCGCAGTGTGCTTTGCATGTGCAAGGCTTCACTGTTGGTTTCCCTTACAAGAAATAGCGGCAGAGCCAATTGATTGTCTCTGGTGCTGACATCGTGGGATCCCAGGACAGGTGAGTGTCCATGTATTTGTAGCTGCTGTTGCCGACTTCTGCTTTTACAATCACTTTAACTGAACGTCTTAACACATTGATAAATCATTGCTGTGCATCATGGTTATTAAAACCGTCGATTGAGCAGAATTTTCCATCTGTTGGTAGGCACCTGCTAAAACATTTTGGGCATTTTTGTTTTCCAAGTGTGTACCTTATAGACATGTGCACAATAGAAACATTTGTTTATTTTCGTTTCATTCGTTTTCTGTTGATTCGTAACGATACGTAAATTCGTAAGTCGTCGGTGTTCGTATTCGTAACGATTCGTATTTTCGTAAGAGTTATTTTTTCGTTGATTGGTTTTTCCATTAGTTTAATTTTTCGTTTATTCGAAATTTGGACGCATTCGTATTTTCGTAGATTTAGTTACATTCGTACTTTCGTTAGATTGATTTTATTCGTACTTTCGTAACATTGTTTTCGTTGATTCGTAATCGGAGCATAATTCATAATTTTATGTAATGTGTATGCTATTACATTTTAAGAGACACGGAAAATTATTAGTTCAATCCATTCGAAGCACGTTAGGCAGCGCCATTGTAAGAGACACGGAAAATTACCAATTCAACAAAAAAAAAAAGTTACGAATGTATGAATTTTTTCGTTCATTTTGATTTTCGTTGTTCCTGTTTTCGTTGTTCCTGTTTTCGTTTTTTCGGATTTTCTTCTTTCGTAGTTTTTGTTTATAATTTGGTTATTTCGGATTTTCGTTGTTTGGATTAGTTCGATTCGAACATTCGTTATTCGTTAAAATTTTTAGTGAATCGTTCATTCATTCGTACGATAACGAATGAATAAATTTAACGAAAAACAAAACGAATTGCACATGTCTACTGTTTGCTACATGCAGAGTTTTTTATTTATTTATTTTTTTTATATTTTATTTGAGAGCAGATAAAATAAAATAAAAAAATCAAGTTCTGCTGACTACTTGAATTTTTGGCTGAAAACCATGGGCAGTAATCATGATGCATCGCGGAATCGAATCGTTGACGGGATAATTGTAATCAAATCATGAGGCCAGTGAACATGCGAAACTCTAATATGCTTTGCTCACATTTCATGTCTGAAGTTTACAACCACGTTAAGGGTTCCGCTTTTGTTTAATTTGACGCAGGCATTGACTGATTTAAAAGAAAAAAGGTGAAGTGTTTCGTTTATTCGAAATTCGGACGCATTCGTATTTTAGTAGATTTAGTTACATTCGTACTTTCGTTAGATTGATTTATTCGTATTTTCGTAACATTGTTTTCGTAAATTCGTAATCGGAGCATAATTCATAATTTTTGTAATGTGTATGCTATTATAAAATTTTAAGAGACACGGAAAGTTACGAATGTATGAATTTTTTCGTTAAATCCATTCTTGGCACGTTAAGCAGCGCCATGTAAGAGACACGGAAAATTACGAATCAAAAAAAAAAAGTTACGAATGTACAAATTTTTTCGTTCATTTGGATTTTTGTTGTTCCTGTTTTCATTTTTTCGGATTTTCTTCTTTCGTAGTTTCGTTGTTTCTAATTTGGTTATTTCTGATTTTCGTTGTTTTTCGTATTCGAACGATTCGTTATTCGTTAAAATTTTTAGCGAATCGTTCGTTCATTCATACGATAACGAATATAACGAATTTTAACGAAAAAAAAAAAAAAAGAAACAAATTGCACATGTCTAGTACCTTATAAGAATCCCCCATGTATTCTAGCTGGCTGCAAAAAATTATTGCTAAAGATGATTAAATTACCAATTTAAATGAAACATCGAACAACCTCAAATAGCCTGAATCCGTATGAATAATCTAACGAGAGCCTCAAAAACGTGCTAATTTAGTAGTGACTGCTGCTTTTTTTTTTTATCAAATGTGTGGTATGTATATTTTTAATGTTCACATGGGAGCTTTACTATTAACATTTTTAAAAAGGGTTTGGGGTTTGTGTTATGGGCTTGCTTTTTGAGGCCCTCAAGATAACATTGATGTGACTTTTAGGCTAGGTTGTCTTTTTCGTGAAACAGCCGATCTAAAGTTTTGTAAGTAATGTAAATTACAGCACTTGGACCTCGGCGAGTATGAATGTTTATCAGTCTTTTTCTATATGACAAATTCTCGGGGGAAAACACATGCTAAGCAAGGCTTTAAAGAGTCTTAAACGATCAATATTCTTAAAGTCACTTAGGCCTGGTACCTATGCATTTTTTTTTTTTTTTTTTTTTTTTTTTTTAGTACGTTTTCAGTTTTGCAGAAACACACTACAGTCCATATAACATGGTTTCCTATGGATGTATTTCACATCTGTGCATTTTATGGAAAGGGCCAGGGACTTTCCATAAAATGGTTTTTGGTTCCATAGACTTCAATGGATGAAAAGTGTATATTGAAAAATGCAAACTGCAACCTGCATAAGTGCGAATCGAGCTTTATGCTCTCCATATACCGCTAAAATTTCAGCAGATTCTTGCAGAAATTGGATGAAATTGGAGCTATGGATGGTCCTCTTGGGAAATTCTAGGCTGAACAAGGACTGCTGTCCATCGGATGTAGTTTACTGTCCAGGTCAGCCTTTCTCTACCTTTTCAACAGAGGAACCCTGGAAATAATTCTCCGGTCTTGGGCAACCCCTGCTAAAAATGGAAAATCTACAACTCGTCATACATTAGTGTGATGGTCAATGAGAAGAATGCTTCTTACACTTGTGGCTATTGGGAAGAATTACACCCTTACACCCTTACAGCTAACTAAAAAGATCAATGGTGTCCTTGAGAACTTACCTGAGAGGAAGAAATGAACCATTGCTCAGGGAACACCTAGCACCCTCTAGAGCAGGGATCCTCAAACTACGGCCCTCCAGATGTTGCAGAACTACATTTCCCATGAGGCATTGTAAAACTCTGACATTCACAGACATTACTAGGCATGATGGGAATTGTAGTTCCTGAACATCTGGAGGGCCGTAGTTTGAAGACCCCTGCTCTAGAGGAACCCAAGGGTTCCACGGAATCCAGGTTGAGAAACCCTGGTCCAGGTGTTCCGACAGCCACCATAAAAGCAGCTGTTGAAATACAATAGCCGGCAGGGAAGATTCCTTCATCTATGCAGTTTACCGTGGCTATGGGAGTCTGTTGATTTCTCTGGTTCAGCGCATACTGTGCAACAAGAGAAAATCTTGGATAATTATATGGATGTCAATCCATACACATCAAACATTTCATTGTTCATTTTTTGACTGCATTAAAAGTCCTCTTTGAATCAGATTCCCTGTTTCACCAAAAATAAGACCTAGCGAGATTTTTGGGGATTGCTGCTATATAAGCCCTACCCCGAAAATAAGCCCTAAAGTCCTTGTAAAAACATGTAATACGTTTTGTAAAAAGATTATATAATGTGCAGTGTGTCTCCTCCTTGTGTAACTTTATTGTGGAAAATACCTGATTTACAGTGCCGCTGGGCGCTCACGTGACCTGTAAATATTGTAGCTATATAATGAATATACTGCAAATAAGACATCCCCTGAAAATAAGCCCTAGTGTGTTTTTTTTTTTTTTTGTAGCCAAATTGAAAGTGATTGTAAAGTCGTGTGTTTTTTGTTTTTTTTAATAATAAACCTGCTCTAATTACCATCTCTGTTCCTGTTGGTTTTGCCTCCTCTGGTCCCTCTAATGTTCTCCTAGGCCCTCCTTCCTATCGAGTGCCCCTCAGCCAGCAGCTTTCTATGGGGGCATCTGAGCCGAGTCAGAGCTCCATGTATCCATTCAGACACAGAGCCCTGACCCCGCCCCATTCTCCCCTGATTGGCTGACTGACGTTGATCGACAGCCGCAGGAGCGCGTGTGTGTGTGTGTGTGTGTGTGTGTGTGTGTGTGTGTGTGTGTGTGTGTGTGTGTGTGTGTATATATACGGACCTGTCAGAGCGCCGCTCTCCCCTATGGCAGATCGGGTGACGACGGACCGTAGAGTTCGTCGTCGTCCGATCCGCACACAGATGGAAAAATAGCTTTTTCCTCCGTCACACTTTTTTGGATTGGAGCGGGTCGGATGTCAGCGGACATGTCACCGCTAACATCTGACTCTCCATAGAGGTCTGTTGAGTGTCCGTTCAGATCCGCCTAAAAAACTGACAGGTGGACCTGAACGGACCACCCGTGTGAAAGGGGCCTTAAGAGATCTGAAGATAAGTAACAAAGTCATTTTAAGAAAGGAATTTGCTCAGCACAGGTCAGATTCTGTCGGCCAATTGCTTCAATAGACAATGTAGAGAATGTTTTCCACTAAACTACATGTATAGCGTGTGTGTGTTAAATGTATAAATATATAAACGCACACCAATTTGAATACTTTATTAAAAAAAAAAAAAAAAAAAAGAGCCTTTCTGATTGCTTTGATGGTGAGTAGTGTTCTATCTTGCCGTTTTTGAAATGGCAATTTAAAATGGTTTTGCTTTTAAAAAAAAAAAGATTATCTCCCTTTTTGTTGAGGTTTGAACCAGGTTTAATGTACAGGTTGTACCAAGATTGGAAGGATAGTGGCTTCCCAAAGATTGAATCTTCTGTGCAGACTAATTGTAAGGTAATTCCCTTTTCATAAATGGGAACAAGTGCGGCAAAATAATTGGCTTCTTTTTTTTTTTTTTAGCAGGTTCAGAATTACTTTGGGGAAAAAGCAGCAACTGTGAATTGAAACTTACCCCCTTATTAATCCAATCCTAAAACCCCTTCCGTAAGAAGAACAGAATGATTAGTACATTCCTATTAAGCTGTATCTATGGAATTTAGTTTGAGTCAGAAATTGCGTGGACAGTGTTATGAAGCTAAATGGAGCAAGTTCTTCCTGCATGTACAATAAAGGTAATAGATGTAGGCCCCATGCACACGAGACGCTGTTAAACGCGCGTTCAGAGGCAGTTGGACACTTTTTTTTTTTTTTCCAGAAGCAAAAAAATAGGTTCAGACACTTTGCTTTTCCACGTTTCAGACGCAAAAGCGTTTTTAACCACTTCAGCCCCGGACCATTTGGCAGCCAAAGGACCAGAGGTCTTTTTTCAATTTCGCACTGCACTACTTTAACTGGTAATTGCGCGGTCATGCAATTTTGTAACCAAACGAAATTTGCGTCCTTTTCTTCCCACAAATAGAGCTTTCTTTTGATGGTATTTGATTGCCTCTGTGATTTTTATTTTTTGCGATATAAACGGAAAAAGAGCGAAAATTTTGAAAAAAAAAGAGATTTTCTACTTTTTGTTAAAAAAAAAATCTAATAAACTCAATTTTAGTCAAACATTTGGGCCAAAATGTATTCAGCCACATGTCTTTAGTAAAAAAAATGCCAATAAGCGTATATTTATTGGTTTGCGCAAAAGTTATAGCGTCTACAAACTAGAGTACATTTTCTGGAATTTACACCGCTTTTAATTTATGACTGCCTATTTCATTTCTTGAGGTGCTAAAATGGCAGAGAAGTACAAAACCCCCCCAAATGACCCCATTTTGGAAAGTAGACACCCCAAGCTATTTGCTGAGAGGCATGTTGAGCCCATTGAATATTTTTTTTTTTAGTCCCAAGTGATTGAATAAAGACAAAAATAAAAAAGATTTTTTTTTTTTTTTCAAAAAGTTGTCACTAAATGATATATTGCTCACACATGCCATAGTTATATGTGGAATTGCACCCCAAAATACATTTTGCTGCTTCTCCTGAGTATGGGGATACCACATGTGTGGGACTTTTTGGGAGCCTAGCCGCGTACGGGGCCCCGAAACCCAAGCACCGCCTTCAGGATTTCTAAGGGTGCAAATTTTTGATTTCACTCCTCACTACCTATCACAGTTTCGAAGGCCATAAAATGCCAAAATAGCACAAAACCCCCCCAAATGACCCCATTTTGGAAAGTAGACACCCCAAGCTATTTGTTGAGAGGCATGGTGAGTATTTTACAGCTCTCATTTGTTTTTTAAAATGAAGAAAGTAAAGTAAAAAAAAAAATTTTTTTTTTTTTTTTTTTTTTCAATTTTCAAAACTTTTTGACAAAAAGCCACATCTGCAAAATACTCACAATACCTCTCAGCAAATAGCTTGGGGTGTCTACTTTCCAAAATGGGGTCATTTTGGGGGGTTTTATGCCATCTGGGCATTCCATGGCCTCCGAAACTGTGATTGGCAGTGAGAAGTGAAATAAAAAAATTACACCCTTAGAAAGCCTGAAGGCGGTGATTGGTTTTTGGGGTTCCGTACGCAGCTAGGCTCCCAAAAAGTCCCACACATGTGGTATCCCCGTACTCAGGAGAAGCAACAGAATGTATTTTGGGGTGTATTTCTACATATGCCCATGACATGTTTGAGCAATATATCATTTAGTGACAACTTTTTGTAAAAAAAAAAAATATATATATTTTTTTTTTTTTCATTATTCAATCTCTTGGGACAAAAAAAAAAAAATATTTAATGGGCTCAACATTGCTCTCATCAAATAGCTTGGGGTGTCTACTTTCCAAATGGGGTCATTTGGGGGGGGTTTGAACTGTCCTGGCATTTTATGCACAACATTTAGAAGCCTATGTCACACGTCACCCACTCTTCTAACCACTTGTAGACAAAGCCCTTTCTGACACTTTTTGTTTACATGAAAACATATTTTTTTTTTGCAAGAAAATTACGTTGAACCCCCAAACACTATATATAATGTTAAAGCAAAGGCCCTACAGATTAAAATGGTGGGTGTTGCATTTTTTTTTTTTCCACACAGTATTTGCGCAGCGATTTTTCAAACGCATTTTTTGTGGAAAAAATACACTTTTTTTTTTATTTTAATGCACTAAAACACACTATATTGCTCAAATTTTTGATGAAATAAAAAATATGATCTTAGGCCGAGTACATGGATACCAAACACGACATGCTTTAAAATTGCGCACAAACACGCAGTGGAGATAAACTACATACATTTTTAAAAGCCTTTAAAAGCCTTTACATGATACCACATTAGATTCACGGAGGAGGTCTACTGCTAAAATTACTGCCCTCGATCTGACCTTCGCGGTGATACCTCACATGCATGGTGCAATTGCTGTTTACATATGACGCCAGACCAACGCTTGTGTACGCCTTTGCGCAAGAGAAGGGGGGGCAGGGGTGCTTTTTTTTTTTTTTTTTTTTTTTGGTTTTTTTTTTATTTATTTAGCTTTTTTATTTTATTTTTAAACTGTTCCTTCCATTTTTTTTCTTTGTTATGATTTTTATTGTTATCTCAGGGAATGTAAATATCCCCTATGATAGCAATAGGCAGTGACAGGTACTCTTTTTTTGAAAAAATTGGGGTCTATTAGACCCTAGATCTTTCCTCTGCCCTCAAAGCATCTGACCACACCAAGATTGGTGTGATAAAATGCTTTCCCAATTTCCCAATGGCGCGGTTTATATCCGGGAGGGGGGACATTCCCTCCCACTGCTTGTAAAAGCAGTCTAGAGGCTAATTACCCGCTAGAATTGCTTTTACATGAAAGCCGATCACTGGCTGAAAAGAATGATACCAAGATGATACCTAAACCTGCAGGCATCATTCTGGTATAACCATTCAAAGTCCAGCAACATACTGGACATATATTGTAATCTTTTTTTTTTCATGCAGCCTCTTGGCTGAACGAAAAAAAGAGATTGATTGGTGGGTATGCCCACCATTAGAATACCTCCCTTCATCCACCCACTTCTAATGATGGGCATACATGCACCATTTATATATGCCGATGCATGGGGGCATCCTCCCGCAAAAGTTATGCCGTGTACACACGGTCGGAATTTCGACCGTATGTACGTGGCATTAGGAGCCAATCGCTCCTCCCCCCCCCTGCTGCCCCCATGCTTCGGCATATATGCTCTTTTTTTTAACTGTGGTGGTGAAATCACCTCCTACAGTGTTGGAGTCGCGTCTTTATGTATCGTGGGAGCAAACGCTGTTGCTGTCAAGATAAATAAATCCGCGTTGCAACTGAATGGCGCACCTGAAAACAAAAAAATGCTTAACACTAAAACACAGTAAACAAAATTACATACCTGAAAAGCAAGCATGATAAAACATGATAAAACATAATAAAACATTGCAGAATAGAATGGAGTAAAAAAAAGAGCAACAATAGAGAGAGAATAGAGTGAGAGAGAGAACAATAAAACGACAACTATTTTTTTTTTTTTTTTTTTTTTTTAGATTCACAGGTAAAAAAGCTCCTGACTGAAGCGACTGAATCAAAACGCTACCACAAAAAAACTGTTAGCGATCGCAGGGATCAGGCCTGACTCTGCGAACGCTGCAGTTATGTGTGCTTAGTGTTTTGTAAGTGACAGTGATCGATCGATACTGCACTTGGGTGGGCTGGGCTGGGCGGAGGGGGAAAACGCAGGTGCTAGCAGGTATCTGGGCTGATCCCGCTAACAATGCGTTTTTTTTTTTTTTTTTTTGGAACCCTAAACTGCTGGGACGCTAGTATAGATCTGATCAGATCAGATATTGATCTGTTCAGATACTGTGCCACTAAGGGAGGTGTATGCTTTGTGCGTGGGTGTTTGCGGTACTGGCACTAACCTGGGGCGACGCAGACCTTATTTGACCCTAAAACCTAATTGATATCACCCGCCGGGCGATCAGGGGGTTAAACCGTTATTGGGTAATAAATGGCGGGTGCCCTGACAGTATAAAAAACAAGCTAACTAACCAGCGTCACCCGTAACAGTAATACAAAAAAAAACTGGTTACCTAGCGACACTAATGCAGCGATCAGAAAAACGATCGCTTAGTGACACTGGCAAAAGGGGGTGAAAGGGTTAACTAGGGGCAATCAGGGGGTTAAACCTTTATTAGGTAATATATGGGGGTACCTGACGCTATATAAAAACCTGACGGGGAACCTAAATAACGAAATAACTAACTGGCTAACCAGCGTCACCAGTGACAGTTATACAGTGATCACTGGTGAAAGGGTTAACTCTAGGGGCAATCAGGGGGTTAAAACCTTTATTTAGGTTGTAATATGGGGGGTACCTGACCTATAAACCTATTTATGAACCTATATAAACATGGCGGTTACCTAAAAAAAAAAAAAATGGTTACCTAGCGACACTAATGCAGCGATCAGAAAAACGATCGCTTAGTGACACTGGCAAAAGGGGGTGAAAGGGTTAACTAGGGGCAATCAGGGGGTTAAAACCTTTATTAGGTAATATATGGGGGTACCTGACGCTATATAAAAACCTGACGGGGAACCTAAATAACGAAATAACTAACTGGCTAACCAGCGTCACCAGTGACAGTTATACAGTGATCACTGGTGAAAGGGTTAACTCTAGGGGCAATCAGGGGGTTAAAACCTTTATTTAGGTTGTAATATGGGGGTACCTGACCTATAAACCTATTTATGAACCTATATAAACATGGCGGTTACCTAAAAAAAAAAAATGGTTACCTAGCGACACTAATGCAGCGATCAGAAAAACGATCGCTTAGTGACACTGGCAAAAGGGGGTGAAAGGGTTAACTAGGGGCAATCAGGGGGTTAAAACCTTTATTAGGTAATATATGGGGGTACCTGACGCTATATAAAAACCTGACGGGGAACCTAAATAACGAAATAACTAACTGGCTAACCAGCGTCACCAGTGACAGTTATACAGTGATCACTGGTGAAAGGGTTAACTCTAGGGGCAATCAAGGGGTTAAAACCTTTATTTAGGTTGTAATATGGGGGTACCTGACCTATAAAACTATTTATGAACCTATATAAACATGGCGGTTACCTAAAAAAAAAAAAAATGGTTACCTAGCGACAGCAGTGACACTAATACAGCGATCAGAAAAACGATCGCTTAGTGACACTGGCAAAAGGGGGTGAAAGGGTTACCTGGGGGGCAATCAAGGGGTTAAACCTTTATTAGGGGGGGGGGTAGGGGGCTACCTTGGACCTAAAACTAACTGCCCTGACAGTTATTACAGTCACACTGACACTAAATGCAGTGATCAGTAAAAAAATGATCACTGCAATTAGTGACACTGTGACTGGGGGGGGGGGGGGGTGATCTGGGGGGTGATCAGGGGGTGACAGGGGGGTGGAATATGTGCCTAACTGTACTGGTGTCAGTGTAGTGTTGTGCACTAACCTTAACATGTTCGCCGCTCGGCGTCTCCGGTCACATAGACCGGCGCACCGAGCGTGACATCACTTCCGCCTTCCTGTCTATACAATAGACAGGAAGGGGAAGTTTCTCATTGGCCAGGAGCGATCGCGAGGGGGTGGCCAGAAACCACTGGCCGTCCCCTCGTCCCGGATCGCTCCTGAAGCGATCCCGACCGTCCCCGCCGGCGGAGGGGGGTCCGATCGGACCCCCCAACCGCCGGAAGAATGTCACGTACAGGTACGTGATTCTGCCTGTACGTGCCATTCTGCCGACGTATATATACAGGGGGCGGTCGGGAAGTGGTTAAATTGGTTTTTCCAAAAAAAAACAGAGGCCAATGCAAGTGTACAACTGATCTCTCTGCTGCTGCTCACTCTGATCAAAATGGCAGAAATAGTTAATACATGCTTTCTGAGCTTGGGGAGGGTCTATGATGTTATCTTTACAAACGCTTATAGACACAAGCGCGGCATGAAAAAGAGGCAAAACGCGCGTTTTTAAACGCAGGTTTCTGCTTTTTAAAACATGCATTCAGCAGATATTGCATCTGCGTCTCGTGTGCATGGGGCCATAGTGTCTAAGGGTTATACTCGGATCACAGTTGGCACTGATTTGGTCGAGTTATTTTTGAGAACCAAGAACCTACAGCTCATATTGAAAGCTATAATACAGGAGATATTGCTTGAAATGTGGTTTGTAATCTGATTTGAAATCGTATGCTATATGAATGCTGGAAGATTAGGAAAAGTGAGAATTAATGAGAAAAATTAAGTTAACTGAACTGGTTGTACTGTACTGGAAATTGTGTTTTTTGAACCCAATGCAAGGTCCTGATATGGATATAACAAAGTTCGATCCCGGTGGCCCTGAAAATATAGGTAATTGAGAAAAGGTCCCTCCCGGGTCGTGGATGTTCAGAGGCATTTGTCTCATTATATTATAATATATTGGAATTTTATGACTGTGTGTGAAGCCCCAATCAAGTAATAGAAAGTTAATTAAGCGTTGGTGTATGTTCTTGAAGAAACAACTGTATCTGCTTCAGCAAAAAGCACAACGTTAATAAGGGACTATGTGTTTGATGATGCTCGGGGAGTAGGATATTTATTTATTTTATTTTTTTTTCTGTATGATGGATGAGTTGCCTTTCAATCTTTTTTATTTGAAGATGTAGAAAATGCCGTACAAAAGGTTAAAATGGCTTTGCTATGAAGCTCAGTCCCACATCGTTATGACCCTACGGAACGGTTAGCATTTTGTGGAAGCCCAAAAAAAAACCCTCTAAAGTAGTAGTGCTTTAAATATGATTCCATAGTCCATGCTAATTGGGGAAACCTAATAGAAAATGCAGTAATTCGAAAATATAAAAAAAAATGCTTTTTTGGTGTGACTCCCTCTGCCCCATTTGTCTTCAGTACAATGGCGATCCTCTTAGGTGATCTTGCAACTGTTGACGTTCCTCATGTTTTTCTAAGCTTTCCTGGGGTACTTGCCACAGTCTCTGCACACTTTTATTGTGTTACCACCTCCTGTCTCTGGAAGTAATTATCGAATGGTCCTACAGTCTTGACATTGGGGTTCTGTAGGGGACATACCATCTGTTGTAGGATTCCTTATTCATTTTTTTTTTTCTCCTGAAGATGGTTCTCTAGATTTTGGCTGCATGTTTGAAAGTCATTGTTATGCTGCAAAATGACCAGATACTTTTATTATGGTTTTCCATGATAGATAAAATCTATAAAATATATGGGGTTACATTGATTTTCTACATTTCTATGTTCTGGTCAGGAGTAAATAGACATGTGCACAACCAAAAAATTTGTTTATGTTCGTTTTCGTTTTTTTAGTTTCCGTTGATTTGTAACGATTCGTACATTCGTAAGTCGTCGGTGTTCGTATTCGTAACGATTCGTAAGAGTTATTTTTTCGTTGATTCGTTTTTCCGTTTGTTTATTCGAAATTCGAACGCATTCGTATTCGTAACATTTGTAACATTCGTAGATTCGTAATCGGAGCATAATTCATAATTTTATGTAATGTGTATCCTATTATTACATTGTAAGAGACACGGAAAATTACGAATCGAAAAAAAAATTACGAATGCACGAATTTTATCGTTCAATCCATTCGAAGCACGTTAAGCAACGCCATTGTAAGAGACGCGGAAAATTACGATTCGGAAAAAAAAAAAAAAAGTTACGAATGTACGAATTTTTTCGTTCAATCTATTCGAAGCACGTTAAGCAGCACCATTGTAAGGGACACGGAAAATTACCAATTCAACAAAAAAAAAGTTACAAATGTACGAATTTTTTCGTTCATTTTCGTAGTTCCTGTTTTAGTTTTTCGGATTTTCTTCATTCGTACATTCGTTGTTTCGAATTAGTTTTTTTCGGATTTTCGTTATTTTCGGATTCGTTCGATTCGAACGATTCGTTAGTCGTTAACATTTTTAGCGAATCGTTCGTTCATTCGTACGAAAACGAACGAACGAAAATAACGAAACAAAACTAATTGCACATGTCTAGGAGTAAAAAAAAAGTTAACCAGCAAGTAGAGCTTGAGGTCCCCCTCTTGTTTTTGCCTGTCCCTTTTTTTTTTTTTTTTTTTTTTTTTATAAAAATGTTTTGCTTTCACATATGTAGCGCTGACATTCTTGCTTATTAACTATGTTTGCATGATATAACAAAAGTCTATGGACGTTTCTATATGGTTTAGTATTTGGCGCCATCTAGCGGCCAAATACTGACCGTGAACTTGAACGATTATTGCTTTGAGAATCGCAAAGACTGAAAAACAGGAAGTGACTGTTATTTACATTGGAGGGTTGACCTTTTTACCCAGGATGTCTTGGTGACCTACCCAGGGACACCGTCTCAGACAGTACATACTGGGTAGGACATAAAAGGATCCAGAGCGGACATTTTACGTCTCTTGGGATCGCATGGCCTACCTGTAAGGACCTGTGAGGAGGCCTCCCGGAGAAAGTGGCCTATAGCCATTGCGGAACACAACCCAGATCGTTTGTTGAGCGACCTGATGGCGCCAAGAGTACAGTGCCCGGATTGGAAAGATCCAGAGACACTCATTTGAGCATCGGAGGACCGGGCTCGCCCAGCGGAGCGGAACGGAGTGACGGAGCCAGCTGACGGAGAAGCAAACTACAGTCACCGGACCAAAGCTATCATACAGAGCTCCGATCCAGTTGGTGAGTGGATTGCGGCCCACAGTTTGCTAACTTTTACACCTAGTCAGACTCGTATACAGGCCTCGCTGGGATTTATAGTCTCACGGAGGAGTATAGCAGCTGACATTAGGCAGGCACGAGGCCTATCTGCCTTGCATCTCAAGCTTTGTACCATAGTTACTGATGTTATACCAGGAGCATCTTTAACTCAATTTGATTTACTTTAACCCCTTGGATTACAGGCAATGATAAATAAACAAAGATAGATAACAAAGAAATGAATAAGATAAAATAACTTTCGATCAGCAGCCACTCAAAAAAAATGAAACATATAAAAGATAGATGTAAAATTTGCAACTCTAAAAGGGTAACAAATGAACACCAAAGCGGCGCTCCCTTAATTTTAGCAAAAAATTAAGAAACTGACTGGCTAGTATATGGTCACCACCATACACGCAAGAATACTAGACAGTTAAATAAACAGATGATACTGAGTGAAAAAAGTCTCTAGTGGACACAGTTGGTGTATAGAATAGTTATTTGATGAGTGCACCTTTCACCAGAAATTTCTTCCACGTGTTCCACACATCCTCAAGCGGGTTGAACTCACCAGAGCCAGGAGGTTAACAGGCCTCAAACCGCATCCAGCAGTATATTCACTCCAAACATCTCTATGGGATGTCCTTATAGGCAACTGCAAAATCTCTCAAAGAGATCACAGTACTCTGTCTGACAATGCCTTTATCTGCTTTTCACTCCAAAAGGATGGAGACATCCTTGTTCATCCAGGATCCCCAACTACTTCCTGTGAGTTCAAACCCCTTGAGCGTGTGTGGAACACGTGCTGGAAGACATTTCTGGTGAAAGGTGCACTCCTCAAATATCTATTGTATACACCAACTGTGTCCACTAGACTTTTTTCACTCAGTATCATCTGTTTAACTGTCTAGTATAAAAATGTATTTTATGGTTTACCTTTTTACGTATTAATATGCATGTAATGCAGTGCTCGACAAATCCCGGTCGCCAGGTCGCATTGGCGACTAGAATTAGCGACCTAGCGCCTGGGGCAGCACAGCTGGGAGTAGCCTGTCTCCATAGTGCACCCCCCCCCCGCACGATCGCGATGGGCCGCGCCGGACGGTAATTGAGGCCACTGCTTTGCAGCCTTGTGCAGTCCTATGGTATCTTCTAGAATCTGGCACCCTCTTGTGGTGGCCGTTGGTATGACATCCAGCAATGCTAATGGAGCTGTTTTGTTTTCACTGCCTGCCTATCTCCTTCACTTAGAACCCCCAAACATTATATATATATATATATATATATATATATATATATATATATATATATATATATATATATATATATATATATATATATATATATATATATATATATATATATATATATATATATATATATATATAAAATAATATAAATAATACATTTTTTTTCTAACACCCTAGAGAATAAAATGGCGGTCATTGCAATACTTCCTGTCACACCGTATTTGCGCAGCAGACTTGCAAGCGCACTTTTTTGGGAAAAAATGCTTTTTTTTTAATTAAAAAAATAACGCAACAGTAAAGTTTGCCCAATTTTTTTTTTATATTGTGAAAGATAATGTTACGGCGAGTAAATTGATACCAAACATGTCGCACTTCAAAATTGTGCCCGCTCGTGGAATGGCGACAAACTTTTACCCTTTAAAATCTCCTTAGGTGACGTTTAAAAAAATCTACAGGTTGCATGTTTTGAGTTAGAGGATGTCTAGGGCTAGAATTATTGCTCTCGCTCTACCGATCACGGCGATACCTCACATGTGTGGTTTGAACACCGCTTTCATATGCGGGCGCTACTCACGTGTGCATTTGCTTCTGCAAACAAGCTCGGCGGGACGGGGCACGTTTAAAATAATTTTTTTTTTTTTTCTTATTAATTTTAACTTTAAATTTTTTCACTGTTACTTTGAAAAAAAAAAATTGTCACTTTTATTCCTATTACAAGGAATGTAAACATCCCTTGTAATAGAAAAAAGCATGACAGGACCTCTTAAATATGAGATCTGTGGTCAAAAAGACCTCCGATCTCATATTTACACTAAAATGCAAAAAAAAATAAAAAATTGCCATTTGAAAAAAATAATATAATGTCCCTTTTTAAGAGCTATGGGCAATGATGACGATTTGAAGTCGCTTCTGCCCTGCAATGACTTGGAGACAGGCGGGGGCCATCTTCCCCTCACTTGTCTCCATGTCGTTAAAAAAAAAAAAAAAAAAAAAAAAAAAAAAACCTGGCTCCTAACTTTTTTTTTTAGCTGGCTCCTAGATTCCAAGCAAATTTGTCAAGCCCTGATGTAATGACTGAAAATTGCACTTGACCTATAGGTGGAGACTCTACAAGTCGCCCTGATCTCCTTGCACGCTGTTAAGCCAGCAATTTTTCCTTTTACAATACAGATTGCAGTTATTACACGTTCTGCAGAGTACAAAGAGCCAATCTAAAGTCTCTACCGGTGCCAGGTAAGCACATAGACATGGGCAGTTGGAGCACAGCCTACTGATGTATTCATGTAGCGTGTAAATACACTTGAACAGCCAGCAGAAACCCATACAAGCGTATGTCGGAATATTTTTTCTGATGCACGCACTCTTGCTGTGCCACATGGCTTCACGGCATAAGGAGGGTGTCAACACTTTTCAGAGCTTGCCATTTTCTACAGACTCTGCAGAGCTACCCCCCTACTTCTCAAGCTACTAGGCAATATCTTCATGCTGGAGACACCCATCCTTGGTCTCTCACCATTGTACTCCCCCCCCCCCCCCCATCCTGCCAATCGGCTTCAAATGTGGGTACTTATCTTGCAGATCTGACTTGCCCTTTTTGCTCTAATGCATAGTGACTTTTGAAGACTTGTGTAATTAAACCTATTTTTTTTTTTTGTTTACTTTTAATTTTTTAAGGAGCTTCTTGATTAAAATAGGTGTAAAATGGCACTTAACATATTTTTAGTGCCCTTCATAATATATGGTCCCTTTTTTTTTTTTTTTTTTTAAGGGTATGTGTCTTAACTTCATCAGTTACCATATTATATCATTGAAAGCATGCTCTAATAGTTCGCCTACAAATAATCTATAGATAAACATAGTTTGAGTGCAGAAAAATAAGTTCATGGTCTGCAGTTTAGGAAGGATATACTGTATGTTTATTCCAAGCATTCTAAATTCAACTGTATTTTTACACAATACCAAAAAGGAAAGCTATATACAATTAAAACCATAACAATGTCATAATGAAATGGGTGTTGGCTCACCAAAAGTGCTCCATACTCACTACCCAAACTCTTCCATTCCCTATGGATGCAACTTCATTAATTGCTTACAGCAGCAAAATGACTTGGATTTTACACAGGGCACCTACCTTGGGCACCATACTGTGATGGGTGCAGCTAGGTTAGGAGGCACTCCTGCTTCTTTATTGGGTGGCAATATCCTGCACTGTGATAGACTAAGCTGCCATACGGGTAGCTTAATCCTGCAAATTACAGAGGGAGTCAGGCTGGTATTGGCTACAAGTTTGACAGCTTGGGTCCTGCTCTACATTTTATTTATGAATGAAAGCTACTATATCTATATACATACACACACACACATACACATACACACACACACACACACACACACACACACACACACACACACACACACACACACACACACACACACACACACACACACACACATAATAATATATATATATATATATTTACACTTTTTTTTTTTTAATGAAATGCCACAAATAGAGCTTTCTTTTGGTGGTATTTGATCACCTCTGCAATTTTTTTTTTTTTGTGCTATAAAAAGGGGTGACCATTTTTGGAAAAAAATAAATATATTTTTTTACTTTCTGTTAAAATACATATCCAAAAAAAAAAATCAAATAAATGTATTCATCAGTTTAGGCTGATTTATGCTTCTACATATTTTTGGTTCAAAAAAAATTGCAATAAGCGTATATTGATTGTACACGCAATAACTTTTGCGCAAACCAAACTATAAGATCGATTTAGGGACTTTTTTTTTTTTTTTTATTGTTTTTACTGGTCATGGCGGCGATCTGCGATTTTTAGTGGGACTGCGACATTGCGGCGGACAAATCTGACCCTAAATGACACTTTTTGGGGACCAGTGAAATCCTTACATTGATCAGCGCTATAAAAATGCACTGATCAATGTATAAATGACACTAGGGGGCAATCAAAGGGGTTAAATGTGTTCCCTCAGGGTGTTCTAACTGTAGGGTGGGGGGGGGAGTGGGCTGCCTGGGACATGACAGATCACTGGTAACAGCAGATCTGAGATATCCCCTGTCGGAACGGGGATCCACCTTGTTTACAATGGCAGATCCGCGTTCTGCCTCTGTATACAGCGATCGCCGCCAGTCCCGCGGGTGCGTGCCTGCAATCCCACATGCACGCACCGACGTACGGGTACCTCGGTTCACGCAGGAGAGCTGACCTACCGCCGTATAAGTACGGCAACTGGTCGGCAGGTGGGTAAATAACAAAATCAAAGAGCATAAAATGCCAATTTATTGTGACCCTTAGATGTAGTGGCTGCGTTGGTTTTCAAGCTAAGAACATTTTCAGCAAATACAGAAAATACCTGTTAAACTTGCTAGAAACAAAGGTGTGGATTTACTCAAGTCAAATTTACTGTGCACTTTTGAAAGTGCCGTTGCTCCAGAGCTTGAAAGTCAGCAGAGCTTCTGCTCATTTTCTATAATCCAATCATGTGCAAGCAAAAATGCTGTTTTTCTATTTTCCTTGCATATTATTGGTTATTCTTTTGTAAAGTGAAGCTTTATCTCATTTACTAAGCTCCAGAACAACTTCTCTTGCAGAGCGTACCTGCACTTTCAAAAGTGCACAGTCTATTTTCCTTTAGCAAATCAACACCAAAGTGTCCTTGTCACTTTTTGTGGGTTGCACTGATATATCTAATGTAAACTGCCAATTGCCCTTCCTCCCCCTAATGTAACTGAGATGGAGACACAGACAAGTTTTGTAGTCCGTCAGGAGAGCCTAGGTTGGCAACAATGGCTTCCTCCATAGATATAGTGGAGGAGTGATGTAGCCACCCAGGGACAGGAAGTGTGGTGTTTTCCAGAGTACCAGGTGAAAATGAAAGCAAATGAAGCTTGAAAACATTATACAGAGTATATGACAAAAGAACAGCAGATACTTATCACAATGCTTTCCTCATGATATTGTTTCGTCGACTGGGCTCAGGATGGCAAAAGAGGGAGCCATGCGACTCGGAGCCACCAGGCTTGAGTCAAGAGCGAAAAGGGTAGAGAGAGGAAGCGCTCTGACTCGCTCAGTCCTTTTATACTTAAATTATACACCATCCAGACCCAACAGTATTGCCATCCCATCTAGACTTTTGACGAATCGCAGTACTTATGGGGCAGTCCTCCTCAAAATATTATATTACTGTCTGTCCTGCTTTATTGGCCTCTAGGGGAAGCATTGTCCATGTACGCTGGCCAATCTTCAATGCCTTTTGATCTTCTGTAGCAGGACATTCATCAACCATCTTGTCAGCTATGTTCCCTTTCAAGTCTGCTTGCATAGCGTTCTAACATCAGACGGTCCGGAGCCAAGCGTTGTTTAGCCTTGATGGAGGCCTGATCTCCTCTTCTTTAGCCTTGATGGAGGCCTGATCTCCTCTTCTTTCAGATAGGCTATAAAACTTCAAGGTACTATTGTGTTAAAATAAATTAGAACTACTAGTTTTGGAATGGAAAAAAAAAAATCACTGTCGCAAAGATGAGGAAAATTACTTTATTTTGGGGAGGGGGATTCTCTCACTGTCAAGGGAACACACTGTTTTCTAAACTGCATTACAGGATAATGAAACACAATAGCTGTCTGTCTTCCAAGGTCCTCTGCATCAGTGCAAAGATCCCTTCTCAATAATAATTCCAGCAATTAAAACTGTAATTACGGCTGGCAAGCTACCCTAATATCTACTTCTGCATGTTTGTGCATCTTTTTAAAGTGTTTCTTTATATAGTAAATGTGCTCGTATAATCCTTGCTACATTCTTTATGAAAGTTGCTTTGTGTTTTATATTTATTATTCAATTTTAGTTATGATTATTCAAAAACAATTTGGGTTTCTAAATACTTGGAACCGTTCCAGGCAACAGGAGAAGCCAGCTTGTAAACTGTTAGTTTAACTTGTACGTTTTAATGGCCCTTGGAAATGGTTTGTTTGGGACAGGCTGGCTCAAACCAACGATTTGCTGCATTAACAGGTGCGCTTGCTGGGCATTCTGCTACTGCTCCACACACACCCACCCAGGCCGCAGCCCGGGTATGAAGAACCCAATCACCTGACTCTCTCTCCAAATGGACTATTCCTGCAGCCTCAGCGGCCAAAGAAACTCCTGCTGATTTGCTGAGAAAAGCATTTTCACTTATAACCTCTGGACGACCGCAACATGCAGGGATATACAATGTAATACTGACATATAATCTCAAACATAGGTTGGACTTTTTTTTCCCCTATCGTCTTTCAGGACAGCCACCTGAGAGACCTTGGCTCCTCCCCTCTGTAGGAAACACCTGCGCCAGCTTGCTATAAATTTCCTCCTCCCCTGCTGCTCCTCAGTTATTTGTGTTTCCTCCAGGAGGGGAGACACCTTTTGGGAACCAGCCAGAAAGAGTCAGGATTACCAGGGGGTATGGGCTCAGGCAAAAGATACATGTCCACAAACGAAGCAGCAGCGGCTCCTTCTGGACAAACAGACCAGGTAACTAACCTGGGGGAGACTGCCGCCCCTGCATCCCTGAGTGCAAGCGGAGGTCAGGGGGGTTTCCTTCTCAGCTCCGAGTGCGGAGCACAGGTACAGGTCCTGCCGTTCCATACCTCCAGCGGCGTGTGGCGCTCTCAGCGCGGAACACGCTGGGTATAGGAGACCGGCGTTGTCAGTGACGGGCGACGTCACATCCGACAAAAGGGGCGTGTACTTCCGGGTTCGCGGTTTCCGGTTCCGGCCGCGAATCATGAAAAGGAGGCCAGGCATGGGCTAGGAGAGGAGCTACACATGCTGTAGTGTCAGCTAAAGCTCCGGTGGTGACACAAGCATGTCGGACGCAGAAGGTAGAGACCAGACTGCTACGACAGAGACCAGCTCCAGCCATGTAAAGGTAAGGGGAACCTGGGGAGGACCTCCCCTGGCCTATATCAACCACCCATCCCCCTCCCCCTCAAGGGTTCAGCAAGGGGGGGGTGGGTAGGTCCCTCCTGTGTCAGAGGGTTATTTTTCATTGGGCCCCTAGTGTGGTAAGCCCATATGAAAGACGCTGTGCACCTGCATGCTGCAGGAAGCTTATGTCAGTATTAATATGTGTGGGGTTTCTCTTTATGTCTTTTCAGAAACCTGACAAGTCCAAGCCCTCTTATAACTCAAAAAGGAGGTGCCCTTCTTGTAAAAACACACTAAAAGATTCCTGGGGGAAAGCATTATGTAAGGAATGTATTCACAAGTTGGTGCAAGAACATTCCACAGAGCAGGGCAGTGATTTAGCGGCATCTGTCAAAGAGCTATCAAGTACCTTTGTAGCCTTTAAAACCCTTTTTGAAGGGTTCCAGATCCCTCAACTGCAAACTGCCCCCCCACCAGTACTACCGGTACTAGGAAAAGCACAGGCACTACCCTCCACTAGTGCCGGTCCTTCAGTTACTCCTAGAGAGGAGGCAGAGGACGAGCCTGACAGCACAGCGTCCGGCTCCCAAGAATCTGAGGGTGAAGCACTGGAAGGGGATTCCAGAAAACCCTCTAGATACAAACTCTCATTAGAAGAGGTAGACCAGCTGTTGGGAGCCATTCATACCACGCTGGGTATACAGACGGAAAAGAAACCTTTATCCCTGCATGATCAGATGTATGAGGGTTTAGGAGAACAAGAAAAGAAAAATTTTCCTGTTCATGACGTCTTAGTAGAGGCAATTAAGAAAGAATGGCAGGAACCTGAAAGGAAACCATTCTTCTCTAAAGCCTTAAAGAGACGGTTCCCATTTTCAGATGAGGAGTCATCAGTATGGAACAAAATCCCAAAACTAGACGCTGCCTTCTCACAAGTCTCCAGGCACACCGATCTAGCTTTTGAGGATATGGGGGTCCTTTCTGAAGCAATGGACAAAAGAATGGATACCCTATTAAAGAGGTCATGGGACTCCACAGTGGGAAGCCTAAAGCCAGCCATGGCGGTCACGGTGGTAGCCAGAAATGTAGAGTTTTGGCTGAACCGTATACAGGCACATATTGAGGAAGGTACTGCGAAGGAGCAGATTCTGTCCTCCTTTCCCACTCTTCTCAAAGGCGTTGCATACATAGCAGATGCATCAGCAGAGCTGGTACGCATGGCAGCCAGATCCTCGGCTTTAGCCAATTCTACCAGAAGGGCCCTATGGCTAAAGACTTGGCAAGGGGATGCTGCATCCAAAGCCAAGTTATGCGGGATCCCGTTTACGGGAGACCTGTTATTTGGGCCAGGCTTAGAGAAAGTGTTAGACCGTACAGCGGACAAAAAGAAGGCTTTTCCGCTAAAACGGAAAGCACCCTGGGCCCAGCCTCCACAAAATAGAAAGAGGCAAAAGAGGGACACCAAGTCCCGGTTTTCAGTACCCAAGGCAACTAATCAAAAGAAACCTTGGGGTCAGCGAGGGAATAGCAAAGGAGGAGCAATATTTCGCCCTCCTGAGCAGACCCGCAATAAGGACTGAAGTCCTCTCAGTGGGAGGAAGACTGGGGCCTTCATCTCACAATGGGAAAAAATATCCTCCAGTCAATACATCTTAAGGACGATAAGAGACGGGTATTCCCTAGAATTCTCAAAATTCCCCCCAAACAGACTGTACATCACCAAGCTGCCAAACAACAAGGAAAAAGCCAGAGGGTTAATGAGATCCATAGAGGACCTCAAGAAACAGGGTGTAATCATCAGGGTACCAGGGGCAGAAAGAGGTCAGGGCTTCTACTCCCATATATTTGGAGTACAGAAACCCTCAGGAAAGGTCAGGCCGATCCTCAACCTCAAACCACTAAATCTATCCATAACCTACAAAAGGTTCAGGATGGACTCCATATATTCAGTGAAGGCCCTGTTGCCTCCAAACTGTTATATGGCGTCGCTGGATTTAAAGGATGCATACCTGCACATACCCATACACCCAAATCACCAGAAGTTTCTAAGGCTAGCAATAGAAACAGGAAAAGAAACTGTACATCTTCAGTTTCAGGCTCTGCCCTTTGGCCTATCATCTTCGCCAAGAATCTTTACAAAGGTTCTGGCAGAAGCTTTGGCACCACTACGACTAAAAGGCATATCCATTATTGCCTATTTAGACGACCTTCTTCTGTTTGCAAGGACACCCGAAAGGTTATTAGAAAACCTCGAGTACACTCGGGTATTCCTAGAGAGTCTAGGTTGGTTGGTGAATGTGGAAAAATCAAGTCTACAACCCACGCAACAGTTAAAATACCTGGGTTATGTAATAGACTCGGTTCAGCAAAGAGTTTTTCTACCCGAGGAAAAGATAACAAAGATTCAAAGAGAAATAAAGGCAATACAGGCCAGTATACCCTGTTCTATAAGAAAAATAATGTCAACACTAGGGTTGCTAACATCTGCAATCCCAGCAGTTCAGTGGGCAAACCTGCATTTCCGACCACTGCAAATGTTCCTATTAAAGATATGGGATCACAGGCAGGAGTCTCTGGATTTGCAGGTATCAATACCAGCAAAGGTAAAAAAGTCCTTATGGTGGTGGAGAAAGACAGAAAATTTAGACATAGGACGGCTATGGATCCTACCTATCTCCCGAATCCTAACCACAGACGCAAGCGGTGTAGGGTGGG
>CM053036.1:27559248-27591149 GCA_028564925.1 Lithobates sylvaticus | reverse complement strand
GGTAAGGCTCCCAAGGATTAACCGAGGTTGCACTGATCCAGATGTACCACTTCTGCATAGGAATATAAGGCAGTGAGCGTTAAATGTATAATAAAAATAAAAACAAAAAAAAAAAATTTAACTAATGAAGCTGATTTCTCCGGAAAGAAAAAGGTCCATCACCTTGAAGCACTAGCAAAAAACTGGGGACTCATGGAGTGGGATATGATCCTATAATTCACGATGTATGAATACGTTGCCTGTGTCTTGTAGAGTATAATTAAGATTATATAGAAATAAAAGGAACAATGTAAAATTAAACACTGTGTGTTTAGTATTACTTTAAAGTGGAGTTCCACCCAAAAATGGAACTTCCACTTTAAGCACTCCTCACCCCCTCACATGCCACATTTGGCAGGTAATTTTTTTGGAGGGGGAAGTGGGGGCTTCATTAGGAGGGGGACTTCCTGTCCCACTTCCTCCTTCTGCCCAGGAACTGCCTAGGCGACTGCTCCTTTCGTCTTAGGCAGCCCCTCCCTCTAGGCGATCTCCTGGGACACGTGACAGGTCCCAGGAGATCGCCTATCCACTCTGGGAGCGCAGCGCGACTCGCGCATGCGCCGTGCGTGCCCGGCCGTGAAACCGAAAGCGGTTACGGCCGGATGCCCTGAGTGGCAATGGAGGCGCCGGCGAAGAGGAGGGGGAGAGGAGCGACACCCCGTTCGGCCGCATCGCTGGAACGTGGAACAGGTAAGTGTCTTTTTATTAAAGTCAGCAACTACACTTTTTGTAGCTGCTGACTTTTAAAAGGCTTGGAACTCCCCTTTAAGGTTGTCACAGAACTACATAATTGTACAAATCTTACAACCACCTATGAACGTTATGGCTTCATGGTGTGACATAGCCAAGATAATCTTAAGCAAACAGCTAAATACAGAATTTAATACATACATTTTTTTTATTAATGCATTTCCTTATTTAAAAAAATTGGCTTCCTAAACCTATAAAGCCGATTCAAGAAGAAGAAGACTGATGTTCCCTACTTTGTATCATGGCATGGTTTTGTTGGCAGGTGAATTGGTAAATGTACACATTTGTGTATTAAGTAGTTTGCCTGGAGCTTTGCCTTGAAGTTCATGAAGGCCTAGTAGCTAGATTTGGGGAAAGAAAAGTGTCAAACTCACTTCTGTGGTCAAAGATCACCTCCAATAAAAGTCCACATAGCTTATTCTCGAATCATAATAAGGTTTCACTTCCTAAGCACCAATTGGCAGCATACATACTGTACCGAATTATCACAGAAGCTTTACTGACACCTAGCATGCTGCAGAGTGGCAAGAAGAAGAAGAAGAAACTATGTGGATCTGGGAGTAAGCTGGCAGGATCTGAAGCTACAGCCGTGCAAGATTGTAGATACAGTAGTACGTGTAACCCACACCTTTATACTTGTAGCGCCAATAACCCTGTGCAGGACGGCTATGGATTTCTGGGCTTACCAATCATCTCATCCTTGTAGCTTGTCGTTGGTTGTCTAGGGGTTCCCAGGGTTAGTACCCAGTAATTGTTGAGACTGACACTCAAAGTCCTTTTGAGGATTTTTTTTATTTGCAGAAAACCGTTTAAACATAACAGTCTCTCAGTTGGGAATAGAGGGTACGGGTGATAAAGCGCAGGCACTTCAGAACTGCTGACATCAAATAAATGTCTCTTTAGATGATCCAGAGAGTAGCCACTCACAACTGGACTCTTCACTGCTGGATAAACCCGTTTGTAGATCTAGCAGCCAACAAGTGATTCGGAATTAACAGTCTCTGCCACAGACTAGGTTGTAACTGAAGGATGGGTTAGTAACTTTTCCTATGGTACCTGTATGTTTCGGCGATACCGTAGGAAATGCGGATTCAACTAGTGTCCATACAGCTCAGCTCCCAGGATCTTACCGAGCAGCCAGCTTCATGGCCCTCCTCCAAAGTGTCCTCCCCTGGTCGCTTGTACGAGTGGCTGTGTCTCTCCAATCCTGAGAGGACACCGGGACACTTCAGAATCCTCCTTCAGTTACTGCGCCTCGAACTAGCCAGTTCCGAGGCTCGGAAGCGGATAGATCCCCACCCCAAACCATGAGGGCCTCTGGGGCTGGTCGGGGTGACCATGCTTACGGGGGCAGCAGACACTCCTGGGTCCGGGACCCCTCGCGGGGTTGTTCCAGACCGGAACCAGGAATCAAAAGAGCAAGCCGAACCCTGAACACGTGACCTCAGCATCTTAAATACCCCTTCCCGGAATACACAGCGGGCCAGATGCGCCCACTGATTGGCTCAAAGATTGGTACCTAATGCGTCCAACCAGACTGCGTTCTCAGCCTGTCACAGGTGCTCACCTATGACCAGGCAGAACTCTAGTACAGCCCAGCCAAACTGATGCCAAAGTAATGACCTAAAACAATTAACCCCCAGAACTCAGTTACAGTCCTGGAAAAACTAAAATTTACACATAGCGCACACTTAGAAAAAGTGTTGGCGCTACATACTTAAACATGTAAAACAGGACAGTTCCTTTTTTGGTCGTAGGTAATGTTGATCCCTTAAAAAGTATACTTCCTTAAAATATACAATAGTTTAACCACCAAGAAATCTGGAAGAAATTATGTCACTATACAAAATTTCCAAAAGCACTTTGCAAAAAAGTTAATATAGTGCTCAAACAGTATTTGACAAACTGTATGGGAGATGTGCTAATGAAGGCCTTGATGACATCACTGACCAAAAGTTTATAAGTACTGGGATTGATGTAAAACCTTTGGATTGTCAAAAATATTTGGATACCAGTTCACAAAGAACATCACACTATCCAAGAAGACCCATAAAACTATAATACAAGTCCTAATGATAGGTCAGGGTGTCCCATCAGTTTACAAGCCAGTACAATTCTCCCATATAACCAGAAACTGGGAACATGCACAAGAACATCATATTAAATTGTAAGACTTTTGTATTAAAAATATATATATATATAAAATTCTAATCTGATAAGTTTTACTAGAAGACTATTTTTGTATTTAGGTAGTACTACGGAGGTTTTATTACGAATGCTTATTAAACAAATTGGTGTGTGTTGATTTGTCAATTCTATAGATGTTAGCATGGCATAGCTGAATGCAGCTATAGTTTACTCTGTTTGCAGGTTTCCTGTACTTGAGAAATGCTGTAAACACTTACAACATGACCACATGGCATTTTGTGTGTTCTACCAGTTAGGCTGCTTTCACACCGGAGCGGTGCGGGCGGCGGCGGTAAAGCAGCGCTATATTTAGCGCTGCTTTTCCGTCGTTTTAGCCGGGGTATGCGGCCGCTAGCGGGGTGGTTTTAACCCCCGCTAGCGGCCGAAAAAGGGTTAAAACCCCCCGCAAAGCGGCGCTTTGCCGGCGATATCCCTGCGGTGTCCCATTGATTTCAATGGGTAGGAGCGGTATAGGAGCGGTGAATACACCGCTCTTTCACTGCTCCAAAGATTCTGCTAGCAGGATTTGTTTTACCGTCCTGCTAGCGCACCGCTCCAGTGTGAAAGCCCCTTTAGGGCTTTCACACTGGAGACACAGCAGCAGCTGTTTCAGGTCGGTTTGCAGGCGCTATTTTTAGCGCAATAGTGCCTGCAAACCGCCCCAGTGTGAAAGCAGCCTTATAGAAAACACAGAGCCATTCGGGTTTAAAGGGATGAGGTGGCAACCCTATATACAATGCAACTCTGTGGAAGACATTTATGTCTCAGGTTTCAGAGTGAAGATTCAGATATCGTGCACAGCAAAGGATTTTCTATTGAGGAAAAAAAAAAGCAATTTTTGTACTTACCATAAAATACTCTTCTTGCAGTTGACTGAGGGACACAAGATTCAGAAACAATAGGGTTATACTAATGCCAACAGGAGGATTTGGATACTGTCCAAATAGCCTTTGTTTAACACACGAAGCGTTAAGGACCAGACCATAAACAGGATTGGGACCTGTGTCCCTCAATGAACTCCAAGAAAAGAATTTTATGGCAAGTACAAAAACCCGATTTTCTTGTGCATGGAAAAAACGTAGGAATCAGAGAAAATTGGGATGTCCAAAAAAGTGGCACGCAACACAGCAGACAAAATGCTATAAGGCCCAACTAAACTATACTAGGACTGCCTGCAACTCAAAACAGCTGCCTGAAGGACCTTAGACCTGAAGTTGGCATCAGAAAAGGCCAGAAAAGCCAGCATCTAGAACTTCAAGATCAAGTGAGCAAACAATCAATCAGGTGGCAGCTTTGCAAATCTGGGAAATCGTGCACCGATGTTGAAAAATCCCACTCAAAAGTCACATACAGTGGTCTCCAAATTGCAGACTAGGGCCAGATGCAGCCCTTTGCTTGCTTTTATGGCACCATTTCATCCACTGACACCAACAAGAGGTTCCTTCCACTGACACCAATGATGGGGCACAATTTCTACCAATGACATCAACTATGGGGCCCAATGACAATGATGGGGGCACAATTCCACTCACTGACACCAAAGATGGTGCGTGGTTTACTTCCATTGATGCCAGGACTGTTTCCACTCCCAATGGCCACAATCCAACCCCCTAAAGTCTGAAGGACAGTAAACTAGCCCTTCGCTTAGAAAGTTTGGACACCCCCTGGTCTAGGAGAATGTGTCCTGACAGCGAAAGGTGGGGCCAATCTAAGACCATAAGCTTGAATGATTATTTGACAGCCACGAAAAATGGTGAAAAAAGAAGCTGGTTCCCTTTTATGGGGAGCATCATGAATGATAAAAGGCGAAGTCTGTCTTTCTAATGGAAACAGTGGCTACGAGGTAGACATGAACAGCTTTAATCTACATCCAGACATTGAAGGGAAATCTTAAGTAATGAGAATGAAGGGAGAGAAGCACATGTCCTTTTTAGGGTAAAAGTCTGAAATCACCTTGGGAAGGAGGAGGCTCTGGCCTTAAACATCCGTGTACAAGACCAGAAAAGGTTGTTTACAGGACAAAGAAGTCAGTTCAGACCAATGCCTCGCAGAGGTGATGGCAACAAGGAACACAACCGTGTGACTGAGTATCCCCGATAGGCTCAAAAGGCAAGTTTTTACTTAGTGCTGAACGATTAAAATTAAAATCCCATGAAGACAAGGTGGGTGCACAGAGGGAGCCATATGAGAAACATCCTGTATGAAGATATTAAGGAATGGGTGGCTAGCAGTCTCTGGATCAAGATTTCAAGTGCTCAGTACTCAAGTTATTCATCCAGGCCTGATTATATAATAATAAGGGCATGGTTCATCCTATGGAGTATTTTCTCAGTTGAAAGTTTCTGACCTCACACCAAATGAAGTATGCCTTTCATGTGTGATGGCTTTTAACATTGTGGAGATCACACAGTCTGAGGGGGCCCTTACCCTCAAGGCCTGGGCTTCAACAGCTATGCTGTTAATGTCAGTGACCAGGAAGCGGGATGGTAAACTGGTGCTTGGATAAGAAGATCCAATGGATCTGAAAGCACCCAAAGGTCAAATTTCAGGCAGGCCCTAAAATCATCCTGTCCAGTAGGGTCAGGGTATGGACTCCAAAGCTACTGCTGAGAATAGGCCGATTTACAGATAGCTACAAAAAGAAATTAGCTCATGCAGTGTTTAACCACTTGACATTTGCACTATGGCCGAATGACGGCCATAACGAGGATCTCAATTCCCGGGAGGCCGTCGTATGATGTCCTCCCCTGTGCACGCTCCCTGCGCGCACCCTATAGGGCGTGCGCGGAGCGCGCTGTGACCACCGAGTCACTGAGACTCGGGTGATCAGCGATCTGAGTAAGGGGCGGGTCCTGGCCCCTTACCATGTGATCAGCTGTCAGCCAATGACAGCTGATCACATGACCAAAACAAAAGCTCGGTGATCGTTTTTTTCCTCACGCTGATAGCGGAGGAGAAAAAAAAAAAAGCCGATCACCGGCTCATCTTAAAAGGGACATTGGTCCCGAAAAGTCAGAGGCAATTATGCCTCATGTATGCCACCAGTCAATGCCCACAAGTGCCACCAGTCAATGCCCACCAGTGCTGCCAATCAGTGCCAACTAAAAGTGCTGCCTATCAGTGTAACCCACCAGTGCCCATCACTGCCACCCATCAGTGCCCATCACTGCCACCTATTGGTGCTCGTCACTACCGCCTCATCAGCGTACATCAATGACGGACAAAAATTACCCATTTAAAATTTTTATAACAAAATAAAAAAAACTAAAAAAAACTTTAAATTCACTTTTTTTTTTGTTAAATTTTTATTAAAAGATCGCAGAGGTGATCAAATACCACCAAAAGAAATCTCTTTTTGGGGGAAAAAAAAATTATAAAAATTTCATTTGGGGACAGTGTTGTATGACCGCGCAATTGTCATTCGAAAAATGCGACAGCGCTGAAAGCTGAAAATTGGTCTGGGCAGGAGGGGGGTGCCCAGTAAGCAAGTGGTTAAGGTCTCTGAAGTGGATACACAGTCACGATTTGATGTCAAAAAGAAAGGAGGGTAAAGGGTTCTTTGCTTTTAGAGCTCTCCCTTTCCCAGGACGTGGTACCCACCAAGCGTGTTGACAACTTTTAGACGTCTAGAGGAAGAAGCAGACTATAGAGTGCTGTGGGAATGTTAAGAGAAAAAAAAAAAAAACACCACACACAAACACACAGGTTGCATTGGATGGAAATTAACATACAAAATGATTCTAAATGAAACCTTTGCTCGAAAGAAAATGCACATAAAAATCTAAAATTATAGATGGGGGTCTGTTTAAAAAGCTTCCTAATGAAACAGCCTCTTGAGATGTCCAAATAAGTACTAACCGCACAAATGTGCTTGTGACCGTAAAGCTGGGGGAAGCCAACCTTTATTTTATTCTCAATAATTAGGATTGTAGCAGACCCTGTGCCCTTTTATAGAACAAAACACGCTTCTCTCTTTCTTTCATAGCCCTTGTTAAATTTTGCAATTTGCTGCCTCGTTCTTTAGCAGGCTTGTTCGAAAAAAAGTCTAATTTTACTAAACGGTTGGTCAGGGCATATGAAGACTGTCATATGAAATTTGAAGGAGCCTGTAAAGGGCCCTGTGGATTTTCATTTGAAGCTCAAACCAAAAGAATATTAACTCTTCGTTAAATAGTGATAACTCAATGTCATGCTGCAGTGCTTGATCTCTCCCGTTTAATCGAAAGTCTTCAGTTGATATTACAAGGGGTGACAGTAGGACAATTACATTCTAAATTTGGCCAGCTGAAGGAGCTACATAGAAGAGCCGCTACCCCCCCTGGTGACTCACGGATACTTTATGGAGAAGATATCTCGTATATTAACTCTCCATGTACAAGCCTCTGTGAGATGCCGTCAGTCTCCAATTCTTGGACTGCACATTTTCACGCACTATACTTGAGATGCTCCTCAATACTTATGCGAAAAAATAAAAAGCACTACACTCCCAATCGCAACCTCCGATCAACCAACCAAAAACTCCTCCTTAAAGTGGAAGTAAACCCTTCCAAAGCACTTTGGCCTACAGGTAAGCCTAGATTAAGGCTGACCTGTAGGTCCAATAAATATCTCCTAAACCTACATGGTTTAGGAGATATTTAGAAAAAAAAGAGGCATCGCTGTCTACGGCGCATGCGCCGTAGACAGTGGCGCGCAAGTGCACTGCGCATGCCGAGTTCACGGCGATATGCCGCTTTCCTGCACATGCGCAGGAGTGACGTCATCGCCGCTCCAGCGAATCACAGCGAGACCCGGAAGTCACTCCCGTATTGATGGCGGCGGAGAAGGTCGTGGATGAGGACCGCTCCGGGGGCTTCGTTCTCAGGTAAGTTATTCATAATGAGCTAGTATGCTATGCATACTAGCTCATTATGCCTTTGCCTTGCAGGTTCCATTTTTTTTTTTAAAGAGGCTTTACTTCCTCTTTAGGTCCCGGTACAAATCAAGGGGAGAACGAAGATTTGCAGTCCAAGGACCACGGCTATGGAACGTTCTACCTACGAACATCCGCTTGGAAGGAAACCATCGGGCCTTCAGGAAAAAACTCAAGACCCACCTCTTCTAATGCCCCGTATTACCCGTATTTTGTCCGACACTGGTGTTGCATACACACAGTTGGACAAAGTTGTCGGAAAATCCGATCATTCTGAACGTGGTGACGTTTGTTGCCTACGACGGGACTACGTAGAGGCTAGTAGCCAACAGCTTTGGTAGTGTAATGTGATCTGAGCATGCGTGGCACTTTGTCCGTCGGAATTCGCTACACAAGATCGGAAAAAGTCCGATCGGATTTTGTTGTTTGAGAATTGAGAGCAGGAGATAAAACTTTCGGAATTTCCGACAACATTGTCCGATAGGAAATTTTCCGTCGGAAAATCCGACCGTGTGTACGGGGCATAAGAAGGGATAAAAACGCAGGTCGGATCAAGCGCCTCGAGGCGATTCAGTTCGCAGTTGCAGCGCTATACAAATCATTCATTCACTTGTAGTAAAAACTAGGTTGAGCACCACTGTGTCTGTATGTGGCAAAAGAGCCACAGAATGGCAACTTCCAAATGGGGTTTAATACTCATTCCATCTACGGATTTCTCTCTAGGGTTCCTGTGGAAAACTTTTCAGCAGATTTCGTACCCTACCCTTTAACAACATGCTAAACTCCAAGATCTTGAATCTAGAATGTTATTAACAATATCTGCTCATCATGCTGATAATATAACTAATTACCTATATTGCAGTCCAATCCGCATGATTGTCATCACTGGCTTCTTATTCTTCACATTACCCATTTATCACCAATGAGATTCACAATGGACAACGGAACTAAGGCTGGCCATA
The DNA here is from genome assembly GCA_028564925.1 of Lithobates sylvaticus. Classification (NCBI taxonomy): domain Eukaryota; kingdom Metazoa; phylum Chordata; class Amphibia; order Anura; family Ranidae; genus Lithobates; species Lithobates sylvaticus. The sequence continues at coordinate 27,582,299 of CM053036.1, read as the reverse complement.
CACAGTTCGAACCTCAAACCAATTCAGCAGGAACTGCCCGAGATTCAAACTGTTAATAGGCAGCCTGAATGTACCATGTAGAGCGATCATCTTGGGTACAACCAGCCTGCCAGATTCTCTTGTGATCACCACTAATGGCTGCTATAGCCGCTAGCGATAATCGCGGTCTTCTCCAAGCGGAGACAGCTTCCCCCGCTAAGAGCAGACAATTGCCTGGCAGGAGAGATTACCCTGTCACTGTCTATGTCGATGGGGGAATCGTGCAAAATGCCTTTTCTTTCCATGGCCTGCCTTACAAACACTTGAAATAATTTCACCCATTTTTCTTGATGTAATTTCGCTTTAAAAATATAACTAAAAAGGCAAAAAAAAAATGTTCTCTTCATTTTGGATAGAGGTGTAAGGGATTAGAACAAGCCTCAACATCCGCAACATCTCCAAAGTACGCCCCTTTCTAACCAATGACACAAAGATCTTAATTCACTCCCTGGTCATTGGTTGCCTCGACTACTGCAACTCCGTCCTCATTAGCTTAACTCTACATAGTCTATTCCCGCCTTCAATCCACCATGAAGGCTTATGCCAGACTCATCCACCTTACCAATCACTCTGTGTCTGCTACGCCTCTCCATCAATCCCTCCACTGGCTTCCGCTCACCCAACAAATTAAATTCAAAATACTAACTACTTCTTACAAAGCCATCCACAACTCTGCCCCCAGCTACATCACTGACCTAGTCTAAAAATACCAATCAAATGGTTTTCTTCATTCTTCTCAAGACCTCCTGCTCGCTATCTCCCTCGTCACCTCCTCCCATGCTCGCCTCCAGGACTTTTCCAGAGCCTCTCCAATCCTATGGAACTCCTTACCCCAATCTGTCCGATTATCTCCTGCTCTATTAAGCTTTTAGATGATCCCTGAAAACCCTCCTCTTTAGAGAAGCATATCCTACCCACATCTAACAACTGTATTTTAATTTTCTCCATCTGATCATCCCCCACAGTTATTACCTTTTGTTCCACTTGAACCTCCCTTCTAGATTGTAAGCTCCAACGAGCAGGGCTCTCTGATCCCTCCTGTATTGAATTGTATTGTAACTGTACCGTCTGCCCTCATGTTGTAAAGCACTGCTCAAACTGTTGGCGCTGTATAATATAATAATAATTTGTTTTTATTGCTGTCTGCGTCCCAATAGGGAGATTCACCCTCTGTTGTGGTGACTTATGACACCGAGTCAAAGTGAAAGAAAATTGCAAATTTTAAGTTTATTATATTAAGTTTATATTTTTTTTTTTTTTTTTTTTTTTTTTTACATAACTTAGGGGGGTTACAATCTTCCTTACTCTATTCAAAACAATAAAAAAAAAAGAAAAATTGGATTTAGTTCTACTTTATGTAAACATTTATATTTTACTGTGACTTTAAGCACAAAGCAAAAATCACTTCTTGGCGCCCAGAAGTGAGGAGGCCATAAATCCAAACGGCCCAGTACACAGAATCATTCAAAATAGACATTGGCATGTGACCTTGTTTGACACGGCAGCACCATGCCTTTTCATTGTCCTCACTTGCAAGAGATCCATCTGAGCAAATTCCCAAGGAACAAACCAAAAGTTTTAGATGTACCTTTGTTTTTTATGCGTGAGGTCTTAAAATGTAGGCAACCCCTAGCAAACTTCTCCCTTATTTGCTTGCTTTATTATTGAATATAACCATGTTCAGTTCTCTGCAATACATACACATTTCCCCAGGTTTTGCCTCTTTAAAAAACGCTTTAGGCATAGAAAAAAATGCTTAAAGATCCTGCCAGAAATTCAATGAGCTCCCAACTTTCGAGGCTTTATGCTGACAAATCTGCCTCTGCTGCACTGAAATGCCAAGCAGTTTGCAACTCTCTGTGGCCTACAGAACCACCCCTATGTTCTGGAGATAAGGATAGACGCAGGAGAATTTTGCAGTCTTAAAGAATTCCAGGTATGAATATTTTATACATTTTGGTCCCGCTTTTCTCACAAGCTTCAGAAAGCAGCAGAGAGTGGGACTGGGGTAGACATTTTTTCGTTTCCGTTGATTCGTACATTCGTAAGTCGTCGTTGTTCGTATTCGTAACGATTCGTACATTTGTAAGAGTTATTTTTCGTTGATTCGTTAGTTTAATTTTCGTTCATTCGTTTATTCGAAATTCGGACGCATTCGTAGATTCGGAATCGGCGCATAATTCATAATTTTATGTAATGTGTATGCTATTATTACATTTTAATAATTTACGAATCGAAAAAAAAGTTACGAATGTACGAATTTTTTTGTTCAATCCATTCGAAGCACGTTAAGCAGCACCATTGTAAGGGACACGGAAAATTACCAATTCAACAACAAAAAAAAAAAAGTTACGAATGTACGAATTTTTTCGTTCATTTTCGTTGTTCCTTTTTTCGTTTTTCGGATTTTCGTTGCTTTTCGGATTCGTTCAATTCGAACGATTCGTTATTCGGATTCGTTCGATTCGAACGATTCGTTCATTCGTACGAAAACGAACGAACGAAAAAAACGGAAAAAAAACGAAACGAATTGCACATGTCTAGACTGGGGAGGTTAGTTAATTTCTAGTGGTGGCTGCTATCAAACAAACCTGTTACGTTGCCTTGTTCAGACAACAGGTAACTCATTTTTTCCCTTGCTTAAATTGATTGCAAAGCTTCATTTTATTCTAGGTAAAATCGCAAAACACATTATTGTTTTACACAGCCCCATAGCAAGCCACACCTGTGCATTGCGCGCTCCCGAGCCCTGTTCCTCTTCACTGGCTCCGATTGATCAATGGCTCCTGCATCTAAGCCAATGAAGAGTGAGAAAGCCTCGGCTCTTATGCAGATGGCTGGATCGAGATCAGGCTCAGAAATGTAATTGGGGGGCGGGGGGCTGGGGAGGGTGCTGCACAGGTGTTTTTTTTTTACCTTACTGCATAAATTGCAGAAAGGTAAAAAAAAAAAAAAAAAAAAAAAAAAAAAAAGTCTGGCTTTACAACCAACTTCAACTACTTGCCGACGCCGTTATACGGCGGCAGGTTGGCTCCCCTGCGCGAATCGCTGTAGCTGTGCGACGGCTGCTTTAAGGGGTATAGGGGGCATGCGCATAACCGGCGGCCGCGATGTCCACCGGCGGTCGCTTCAGAGAGACAGAACGGGGAACTTTCAATGTAAATAAACAGATCCTCGTTCTGACAGGGAAGTGGAGAGAGATCTGCTGTTCCTAGAGATCAGGAACAGCAATCTTTCTCTACTCCCAGTCAGTCCCACCCCCCCCCCCAGTTAGAAACACCTCCCTAGGGAACATTTAACCCATTGATCGCCCATAGTGTTAACCCCCTTCCCTGCCAGTGACATTTATACACAGGGGTCAAGTCCTGGGGAAAAAAGTGTGGGAACTCCCACCCAAGATCCACTCGCAAGTATGCAGGAGACTGGGGGGGAGGGGGGAGATGAGGAGACAGAAAATCAGGAGGGGGCGGCGGGGAGGAGCGCATCACGAGAGGTCTGACTAAATACAATCTCTTAGCAGCAGGGACCTGATCTACCTGTCAGCTAGCTGTGATTGACAGGTAGATCGAAGCGGAAGCTGTCATGGGGCCCCCTACTGGCAATGCCTGAATGGTCAGGTGTGCGGCACTTACTATTGCGAGCTGTGTCGGCAGCTGCTAGTGTAGCACCTGCCCCACAGCTCGCATACTTCAAAGTCTTGCAGGACACGGCTGCTAACGGGAACTGAGTTCCTGTTGTGGAAAAAGTACAGGAACTCCGTTCCCATGCGTTCCCGCAGGACTTGAGCCCTGTTTATACAGTAATCATTGGCTATTTTTAGTTCTGATTGATGTATAAAATGTCAATGGTCCCAAAAAAGTGTCAAAAGTGTCCGATCTGTCCTCCAATGTCGCAGTCCCACTAAAAATAAAAATGGCATAAATCTATCCCCTATTTTGTAGACGCTATAACTTTTGCGCAAACCAATCAATATACGCTTATTGCGATTTTTTCAATTAAAAATATTATTATACAGGATTTATATAGTGCCAACAGTTTGTGCAGCACTTTACAACACGAGGGCAGACAGTACACCTAGAATACAAATCAATACAGGAGGGATCAGAGGGCCCCTGCACGTTAGAGAAAATGAAAAAACAGTTATGTAGAATACATATTGGCCAAAACTGATGAAGAAATTGTTTTCCATTTATTTTTTTGGATATTTATTAGAGCAAAAAGTAAAAAATATTGGTGTTTTTTCAAAATTGTTTCTCTTTGTTTATAGCACACAAAATAAGAAATTAATAAAAAACTGCAGAGGTGATCAAATGCCACCAAAAGGACATCTTTACTTGTGGCGAAAAAGGATATAAATTTTGTTTGTGAACAATGTTGCACGTCATCGGGAAAGCCGATCAATGACGTCAGACGTCAGCCCCGCCCCCTAATGTAAAAAAACACACACACGTCACAGCCCATAACCCCTCCCCCTAGTGGTTAACTCCTTCACTACAACTGTCATTTATACAGGAATCAATGCATTTAAATAGCATTGATTGCTGTATAAATGACAATGGTCCCAAAAATGTGTCAAAAATGTGTAAAAAAAAAAAAATATTAATAAAAATGCTATAAAACTATCCCCCATTTTGTAAACGCTATAACTTTTACGCAAACCAATCAATAATTGCGATTATTTTTTTAACAAAAATATGTAGAAGAATACGTATCGGCCTAAACTGAGGGGAAAAAAAAAATGTTTTTTTATAGATTTTTTTGGGGATATTTATTATAGCAAAAAGCAAAAAATATTGCATTGTTTTCAAAATTGTCGCTCTATTTTTGTTTATAGCGCAAAAAATACAAACCGCATGGGCGATCAAATACCATCAAAAGAAAGCTCTATTTGTGGGAAAAAAAGGACGCCAATTTTGTTTGGGAGCCACATTGCACGACCGCGCAATTGTCAGTTAAAGCGACGCAGTGCCGAATCGCAAAAAGGGGCCTGGTCCTTTGGCTGCAAATTGGTCCGGGGCTGAAGTGGTTAAGGGGGCAAATCCCTCCAAGACTGAAGTAGTTAGAAAAGCAGACATAAAAAAAAAAAAAACAACACGTACAAAGCACAATGATATATATAGTAAATACATCCACAGACAAAGCAGGTTTGTTGGAATAAAGACAGCACAAAGTTTAAAGTACAGCACCTTGTGTGTAATGTCTATAAACCAGCTGGAGCCGACTATAAATAACTAATCCTCCCAGTCAGTTGACTGCAGAGACCTCAGGAATTCCCTCCAGCTCCAGAATTACAGCTCGCCGATGCGCAGAGTCACGTGACCAAACAGTGGATGTGCATGGACTCTCACTCTGGAGGAAGCAACTTGTCAGATTACCTGCACAGAATATTAACTCTGGCTGGTGATTTGATTTCAGCGCCTGCCTGTTCCCTGGAGATCTCCACTCAATTATCCTTTGTACTTACCAACATTTTTCTCATACCTCAGAGATCTTATATCTGCTTTCACTCTATAAACATTGCCGGTTTTATGCTTACTACGCTCTAAAAGTCATCAGATGTAAATTGCAAACAGCTAAAAACATACTCTATTTGTATAAACCTTTCTACATCTGCACAGAAATGGATGTAATCTTGTACTGGGACTAATGCAGCTCATTGTAGTGGCTACAATAGACAGTTGCTGAAAACTATGTAGGTTGTAAGAGTATCCAAAGGGAATGATGGCCTTGCACTGATTTTCAAGCAAATGTTTGCACTCATCAAGATCACTCAGTGCATTCCACAATACCATCACCAACTATACAAATGTCAGGTAAAAGGCCTAAAAATATAGGAAAGACACATCAGAGGGAGACAAAGAAAGCTGCACACCCCGAAACCGATAGTGTTATGGAAGAATTTTCCCCAGTGGGGCTTTAAAACAATACACCTCCATCCCTCCAGGGGCGTGCATAATGTGGCTCCTTGTAAGCCCTTCGGGGTGGGCTCTTTTCTCCTGGGCAGATGGGGGCAGCCTACCAGGCACTCTGGACTCTTTTAAAACGGCTCCCATTTTTCTGGTTACAGGAACGTTAATTTCACTATTGAGCGGTAAATATACTATATGGCTTATTCAATGTGATCAATAACGACATGTTCTTTCAAAAAAAATTAAATACATGCTATATATATATATATATATATATATATATATATATATATATATATATATATATATATATATATATATATATATATATATATATATATATATATATATATATATATTTTTTTAGATTCATTTGTCCCCCTGAAGAGACCGCCATGGTCGAAACGCTACGGGGCTCATATACTATATGTAACGTAACAATGTGCATAAAATGTGTTTGTTAATTGAATTGTGGAATCTATTCTGTACCAGATTTTATATTGTATATCCTGTATTCAATACACCAGACATTGGACATCTTTCTAAATAAATTACCTTTTATACATCAATTATGAACAACTAATTTAATCTTGTGATATTGCTGTTTTAAAGCCCCACTGGGGAAAATTCTTCCATAACACTAAAGGCCTAAAACTTGCCATGATGTTGAAAATATGAGCATTCCATTTCTTGATGGTCAAAAGTTAATGTGACTGAATGGGAATCACGAGGAAGAAGAAAGAAGTAGAAAGAAGGTCATAGATTTGACCACAATGACAATTAGAAAATTAAACCAACAGGCCAAAAGTAGTGAACCATGCCTGGGACTGGTTCCTAGTGATAGTGTAAATGTACCCTTTCACCCATACAGTGGTAGAATTTTGTTTGAAAACAGTCATTTTCAAACAAAAATCCTACCAGTGTATGGGTGAAAGGGTGCATTCACACTACCACTAGGACCCGGTCCCGGGCATGGTTTACTACTTTTGGCCCGTTGATTTGTGTAGTGTGAGTGCTCCAAACCACAGCAGGGATGGGTTAAGCGTACCACGCCTGAGACTACTTGGAAGAGGTGGTCTTGGGCGAGGTTCACTTGTTGTCTGCTTCAGTGTGAGGGCAAACCGGGCCGGAGTACAGAAGTCTTCATAAAAAAGTCTATATACTGAAGCATGGATCACTATGGGCTGGTTAGCATAAGAGTTCCCAGGAAGATTTCCTTATACTCCAGTGTGTTGTGGAAGTTTTATTATGTGTGTTTTATGGATTGTTGTCATCTGTCTCCCTGTGTCTGATTTAACTAAGGAGCGCTCTAGCAGAGCGCACTTGGGTTGAATCGGGACCAGCGGTAAAACTGTCAGTATGAAAACCTTCTCATGGGCTTGGAGACGTGTTGTGTGTGGGCGTTTGCTGGTTTGTAAGTATCAAGCACAATGCGCTGAGCTTCTTGCCTTCAAATGTCTATGCACATTAGAGAAGTGAAGTCTGCATAACGAGAGAAACCTATTATATCTGTGTGGCTACGCTATCCCTTTTGGATACTTATCTGCTTTAATATAGAGATATAGATTGATATCTGCCTTAATATACTCGTACCGTATATTGACAACACCAGTAGCAATGTCCCCACAGATCTCCTCAAGCCTGTAAGAACAAGTAGAATGATCTTACTAGATACTGGTTACTCTGAGCAGTATTGAGTGGGCTCCATGCTGAGTAAGATGGTGGGTGTGGCTGGGCAGAGAGCAGTGTACATGCCTCAAGTGGATGAGACATGTGCCCCTCTCCCTCCCACCCCTGTGGATGCCCTACCCGTTAGTGTCATTTCCTGTGATGTCATTTTGTATGGAGGAAGCAATTGGCTGTTGGGGCCAGGACTTCCTGTTTGTCACTTCCTTTGTGTGTGTGAATAAAAGCCAAGAGCCTCTTCCCAGGAGAGGCAGATGAAGGCGCGATGGAGCTAAGATGGTGATTATGTCTGTTTACTGGGGAAATGCGGGAGACAAGGGTTATTTAAAGATGTATTATACTGAAAAGCTGAAAGTGCACATATTAGCGCAGGTAAGACTGATTATGTATAGTGAAATCTCCACGTCAAGTGTAAGTGCCAACCAGCGGGGACAATCGATCACTGGTACAGTTCAGTTAAACCGTCCCCAGTGTAAGTGCACCCTAATGCCCCATACACACGGTCGGATTTTCCGACGGAAAATGTCCTATTGGACAATGTTGTCGGAAATTCTGACCGTGTGTAGGCTCCAATCCGACGGACAAAGTTTTATCTCCTGCTCTCAAATTTTCCGACAACAAAGTCCTATCGGACTTTTTCCGATCGTGTGTAGCGAATTCCGACGGACAAAGTGCCACGCATGCTCAGATCACATTACAAGACCAAAGCTATTGGCTACTAGCCTCTACGTAGTCCCGTCGTACGCAACGAACGTCACCACGTTCAGGATGATCGGATTTTCCGACAACTTTGTCCGACCATGTGTATGCAACACCAGTGTCGGACAAAATCCGTCGGAAAAAATCCGACGGATTTTGTGGTTGGAATTTCTGACCGTGTGTACTAGGCATTAGGCTCCACGCACACTGGGCCTAAAAAAAGGTCTGATCTCTTGGCAGTAAAAAAGACCCATATAGAGCATTTTTTGTACAAAAGTCTAGACGAGTTTAGAAGAGTTTTACATTTTGTCTGCCAGTAAGCTCCACTCAAACAAGAACCAGAAGGTTTTTTTTCCTGCCTCTAAACGTTGAGCTCAAAATACGCCTGTAATCGTCCTAATGTGCATGGACACATAAGGACAACATTGAGCTGCTTCTACAGGCAGAACACAACTCCTGTAGAAGCAACGATTTTTAGGCGAGTGTGCATGAATTGCCTATAGATAACTGACCACAGTAATTGGATAATTTGACTGCCCACTACTGTTTTTTTTCTATAACAAAAAGTCCAGCAATCAGGCATGTCTTTCTCCTTTAAGCCTAGTAAACACGGGCTGAATGTTGGCCGGTTCAATAGAAACTGGCCGACATTGGGCCCACGTGTATGGCGGCCAGCTTCTGTCGAAGGCTCATGACCAAAAAATGGTCTGCCGACTGGCTCAAAGTCAGCGCTCCCAGGCAATGGTTGAGAGCTCAGACCAGAGTGCTCTGGAAGGGAGAACGTCCCGTCATTACACAATAGCTCAGCAGGGGAGATCACTGTACCAACATCAGATTGTTAGTACATCGGTTCTGACCTGAAAGTTTTTTTTTCCCCATTCAACCCAATGGGTTGAACAGAAAAAGAAACAAAAAAAAAACAACTAGTGGTGTGTACTAGGCTTTAGCCTCTCCACTCTTGAGCTGGCCATACATTATACAATTTTTTTTTTTTTGTTCAACCCTCTGGATGAACAAAAAAAAAATCCAATCCCCCCCATTAACACATTTGGCTGATGCCTTCCTGCAACGGTATTTCGTTCTGCTGGTTAGAAGCCTTCCCCATTGGCAGAATACAATGATCAGTGATGCCAGCTATAGCTGGTGGCACCGATCATTTGGGGAAGAAAAACAAACAGACAGACTGGTTGTATACAAGTCGATCAATAGATTGACTTGTGTACAACCAGCTAGCCCATACATGGATTGAAAGTTGGCTGGTCCCTGGTGAACTTCGAGCCATGTATGGCCGACTTCATACACATATACTCCCAAATGATTCTAGAATACAAATTTATAGAAAAACTCCAACAATTTTTCAACAAAACGGGTACATTTTGATTGTTTGACCATGATCAGATAACGCATTTAGTGTTTTTTGGGTGCATAGGTACCACAGAGCACTGAAGAAAATCAGACAAGGGTAGACCAAGCAAACTCAAACTACATGCTATTCACTATGCCACTTATACACAATACTCAGGTGCTTAATTTAGAGCCAACGTTCATACTTAACTAAGCAGGGTGAAAAATCACCTATTGTCATGAACTAAAAATCTTTTAATATAAACAAGACAGTGCATTACATGTGTTGTTCAGCTTGTTTGGCTTGCCTCTAAGAGTGAGCACTTCATCTTAATACATTACAAGCAGGGGCCACACACAGTATTTATGCAATGAGTTTTATGGAGTGCCATCAAGGTGCTTTTTACAAGAATTATTGCAACAGAGGAGGAATAACTGACACTTATTCAAGTACGTAAGGAGAAAAGCACTTGAGAAGCAGGAGGTGCCAGGGCCAGGCTTAAAATGAAGCAGGTTACAGAACTCAGCTTATGTCCTTTGTCTGGGTGGCATGTGTTTGACAGCAGTAATAACATCATAACAAGAAGAATCGGGAAGGTTTTAGTCTTGCTTGGTTCAAACAGTAAGTGAGTAACAGTCTGCACATCATAAGGGTTATAAAAATATAACTTACACCATGAAATAAAATGTAGCGTTTACAGTGTAAATTACAGCAATAGTAGGCCCAAAAAATAAAAAAATAAAAAGTATCTGTAGTTTAGGTACAGTGGGGAAAACAATTATTTGATCTCCTGCAGATTTTGTAAGTTTGCCCACTTACAAAGAAATGAAGGGTCTATCATTTAAAGGGAAGAAGGTCCTCATCCAAGATTTTACAATACATGGTCCCTTCCATTGACCCTTTAATGCTGCAAATTCGGGTAGGGATGGTGTTCTCAGGGTCATAGTCAGCATTTTTCTTCCTCCAAACACATAGTGCCAAAGAGCTAAATTTTGGTCTCATCTGACAAGAGGACATTCTCCCAATCCTCCTCTGAATCATTTAGATGTTCACTGGAAAACTTCAGACTTGCCTGTACATGTGCCTTCTTGAGGAGGACCTTGCGGGCGCTGCAGGATTTACATCTATGGCAGCGTATTGGGATACCAATGGTTTGGTGACTGTGGTCCCAACTGCCTTGAGATCATTCACAATCTCCCCCATGAAGTAAAGGGCTGATCCCTCACTTTTCTCATGGTCATCCTTACCCCATGAGGCAAAATCTTGCATGGAGCTCCAGACCGAGGGCGATTGAGTTATTTTGCATTTCTTCCATTTGCGAATGATCGCTCCAACAGTTGTCTCCTTCTTGCCAAGCTTCTTGCTGATGGTCTTGTAGCCCATTCCAGCCTTGTGCAGGTTTATAACATTTGTATCAGGAGTTTCAGGATTTTTGGTTGATATTCTGTCTCCATCATATAAAATACACCCATGATAAAAATTATAGACCCTTCACTTCTTTGCAAGTGGGCAAACTTACAAAATATGCAGGGAATCTAATAATTATTTTCCCCACTGTACATAGTGTTATGATCCAGCCAAGTGGGTATAGGTCTGGGTCATATTTCAATAAACATTTTTAAACCAGTAAGGGGAAAAATTTGTTCAGAATAGGAACACTCTAGAAATGTAGCATCCAGAATACGTGTAACATTTTTAGCAATACAGCATGAAAGGAAGGCCAAATGACAATCTCAGTGGACACTAGACTATGTGGCTACATCCCACAATTGTCCCAACTAGGTGTAAATGTCTCACCTTGCTCAGAGACAAAATGTGTGTATTTCAGTTCAGTAGGTGACAGGCTGCCATGTAGGTAAGCAAAAAAAAAAGGAAGGTGCAAATAGCTAGTGCATTACCTTAGACACCTTGGAAACGTTATTAAAAATGGCAAACGCATACTCAAACAATAAGGATAAAATGTCATACAACTCCAGTATCTCTACGGTTGGAATTCTGACACGTTTCGGGAAGCAAGCTCCTTTGCTCAGAGCCCTTTATGTTTGCGAGTATGCTTTTGGCACTTTTTTATTAAAATTTCCAATGTGTCTAAGGTAATGCACTAGACGCTCGCACCCTCCTTTTTTCTGTTTATAGTGTTTTTGGAGTCTCCCGGCTCAAGGAGTGCAGCCTCGCCAAAATTACCATCTTCAAAAGAGTGAGCGCTGAGGCTTGACAGTCTTTTGCCATGTAGGTAAGGTGGAGGATTTTGCCCAGAGATGGGCTTTGGGTCAGAATTTCAACAATAGGGTCTTTGGTTTCCAAGTCCATAGCTGAGGTGCTAGGTCACAGGGATCTCCAAACGATGGCCCTCCAGTTGTTGCGGAACTACACAACCCACGAGGCATTGTAAAACTCTGACATTCACAGACATGACTAGGCACGATGGGAACTGTAGTTCCTGAACTGGGAGGGTCAAAATTTTGGAGGCCCCTGTGCTAGGACTTGTAGTTTCTCAGTAGCAGACATGCAGGAGGTTGCCTGTTCTTGGCAAAGGGCAGCAGATGCCCATAGTGATTAAGGACGACTACTAATAAAAAGGCACATAAAACAAGACGGACCAAAGACTACAATTCAAAATACAATTAATGTACATCTCTTCTGACAGGATGCACTTCATAACGTACAAAGGAGACATTCATACCATTTCCATAAACAGATGTACATATCCGTAGGATATATATAGAAACACTAGAAAACATCTGAATCACTGCCATGAGGTAGTTATTTCTCCATACAGGGTAGCTCATGCCCATGCCTGTGGTATAGGTTTGGATCAATCCACACAATAGTTGGGACAAATATTCTAATACACACACAAACAGCATAGCTTTGGGGGAACTATCCATGGTTACACAAGCAAATAGACACAAACACACAAGTTGCTCATTTGTTACTCAAATAGAGATTACATTTCAAGAGACCCCCCGCACTTTGCCCATCTGGGTGTGACAGGGTCCCTCTCTTAAGCTGAACTCCCCACAGCCAGTGGTACTCACCTTGACCACGCTCCTCTGCCATTTTTTTTACCTCTGTTGGAGCTGGGGGTCCTAACCACTTGTAAGTTCCAACATGGAGCTTACAGACAACAATAACTTGTTCCTCCTTGTCAGGCGATTGCGTTCGAGCCTGGCATCTGGCCGCTCAGCCCTGACCACTGCTTTCGGTTGGGAGATCACATCCCCTTTCTCTCCCCACCCTGACTGGGATGTATTTGCCCACACTGATAGCCAGACAGGATTACGAAAAAATTAAGGATTTTGGTACTTGTAGGACATGAATTTAAATTTTTATATTTTTTTTTAAATACACAACTTATTCCACAATAGATAAAATGCCCTAGCATAGAACTATGCATGCAATGAAAATTAAAGCAACCAGAATACAGCTGACTGCTTCTGAATACTAATAAACTGTTGGTTTATTATTATTTTAGTTTTATTAGTTTGGCATTTTATTTTAATAAATAAATGCCAGAGTTCGACTTTTCCGTATATTAAAACAAAACAAATCCACTAACTTCCCTTCGCCTGAGCCTTCTATAATCCACTGTAGACATGAGATTTTAACAAAAGGGCATCTGGACAAACTCTGCCCTCTTTTTTACATGACTTGTCTAGAGCCAGCCTCAAACCAGGGGAAGACAGTCTGCACTCTCACAGGCTATCCATAATTCAATGATATTGCAAGTTTTGGCAAGTTCACATTTGACTTGAGTGCAACTTTAATGAGTCAGGCATCGCCTGAAAAACAGGATTACCTTTTATAATTGGAAAAGCGATATGGGTTGGTTTAGGCCCAGAGTGTTTCCCACTGGGTGTTAATTTGAAAACCACAAAGTACACATATATCTCAATATATTCCAATCTCTAAAAGGTGAAACAGGTAATACAGGTCTTGAAATACTATAGAAGCCACATGTTCATTCTTGTTTTGTAGTAGTCAGTATAGCCATTTCCACAGTGCTTACAAAAGACACATAACAAAAAACAGGAAAGCGGTAGAGATTCAAGGAGTTAATCTACAAACTGATAAAATATTACACAACAAGCCTTACCTACAGAAAAGGAAAAAGCAACCAAAATAGTCAAACATCTTAATGAGTTTCATTTTTTTTTTAGTGTAAAGTTAAATTTAAAACCAGCAGCTCATCACAATTTGCTAGAACATCCTTTTTAAGGCCATTATCCATCTTAATGCACTGATCAGTACGTTCATTTTGAAAGCAGGCTTTGGGAAAAAATTACTTCCCTTGATTTTTAAAATGTGTATAAAAAAAAAATTAACAAAACCTACCAGTGGGGAGATCTGTCTAACCTATAACGATGGAGCAACAGTCTCCAAGCGTTGAAACTCTTATCACTACGATGTCGACCTAATTTTTATTTTATTTTTTGTAATTGTAGCGGTCACACTTTAACAAGTGTGCGCTATAAGTGGAAATTTAGTTTTTTCCTCGGAACAGTATTGGGGTTCTGAGGGTTAATTGTACAGGTTTACTTTGGCATCAGTTTGGCTGGGCTGTACTAGGGTTCTGCCTGGTCATAGGTGCATTGAGGCACCCCTGACAGGTTGAGAACCAGGCCTGGTTGGATGTTTTGGGTACCAATCTTTCCCGGAGCCAAACAGTGGGCGCGTCTGGCCCCGCTGTGTAGTCTGGTGAGGGGTACTTAAGGTGCTGAAGTCACGTGCTCAGGGTTGGGCCGTAGCGGTCTGTTCCTGGTTCTGGACCGGGGTAGCCCCGCGGGGGGTCCGGGGCCTAGGAGCGTTTGCCGTCCCGCAAGCATGGTCAGTCTGACTAGCCCCATAGACCCGCTTGGTCTAGAGCAGGGATCCGTCTATTCCTGAGTCTAGGAGTCGGTTAGCACGAGGCCCAGTAACTGATGGAGGATTCAAGGCGTCCCGGTGTGCTCTCGGTATTGGAGGGACACGGCAACTCGTACAATCGACCAGGGGAAGACTCTTCGGAGGAGGGCCAACAAGCTGGCATCTCAGTAAGAGCCTGGAAGCTGAGTTGTATGGACACTAGAAAAGCCACACTTCCACAGTAGTGCCAAGGAGACAGAGAAAGTATCAGGTACTGCGGGAAATGTTCCCATTATCTTCAATTGCATGTTTATTCTGGGTCAGAGACTTTTGCAAGTTTCCGGAAAACATTGTTGGCTGCTGGACCTCTGGCTAGAGGTCTATCCAGCATTGAAGCATCCAGCTTGCGAGTGGCTACTCTCTGGGTTGTTTAGAGACATTCAGTGGATGTCAGCAGTTCAAGGTGCCTGAGTTTCTTCACCTGTACCCTCTATTCCTACTTGAGACTGTTATGTTGGATGTTACCACTGCAGAATAAAAACCTTTACAAGGACTTGTGTGTCAGCATCCAAAGTTGTTGGGTACTAACCCTGGGAACCCCTGGACATTCACCGACAAGCCACGAGGGGGTAACTGGTAAGCCCAAAAGTCATAACGGCCCCTCAAGGGGTTGTGGCCGCTACATAATGAAGCAGCAAAAGAGACTGGCAAACATTTGTAAATGGGTTGCAAACATGTTTTCCTTATACAGGTTTTCCATTTGGGTTTTTGGATTTGTTACACCTCTTAAGCAGTTGGTCATAAAAAAAAAAAAAAAAAAAAAAAAAAAGAAGTCGTCTGGAAAACTGCTGTAGCACCTTGCCCTAGTTAGTACAGCAGAGCCAAATAAAAAAAATTATCCGAAGTGGAGTGATGCTCTGTTTCCAAGTCTGCCTAAGCTTAGTTGTGGATCATGCTTGCCTCTAGAAAAGGCTTCCAGATTATATAGTAGGAGGGCCAACCACTGAAGTTCTGAATAATCTGTTCTCAGCCAATCTATAGGAGGGGCACCCAAGAGGCTGAGGGAGAAGATAAATGATTGGGAGGCTTGCTCAGAGCATTCTTGTCCCGGGGCTGATGCCCCTGAGATGCAGCCTGTCTACTGGACTTGCTGTTTCGGTCTCAGCAAGTGCTTGGCCAAGGGCCTAAAAAAAAAATACCAGTTACACTTACCGGTAACGGATTTTCTAGGAAATCTTGCAGGACAGGACGGCACACCTGAGAGGATGACTGGTCACACCTGGCAGGAAACACAATTAACAAAGTTTAAAAAGCCCCACCCCTCCCTCTGACCCTCAGTTATGACAAAGTAAACACCCACACCAGTGTCAGAGGGTACATTCTGTGAAGAATAAAACATCACCAACATTTAAGGGTAGGGAAGTAGGCCTGCCGTCCTGGAAGATTTCCTAGAAAATCCGTTACCGGTAAGTGTAACTGGTATTTTTCTCTAGTCATCTTCCAGGACGGCACACCTGAGACGATGAGCAAGAAGTTAAGGCCTACCTTAGGGTGGGACCACCGCCTGTAGGACCTTCCTGCCAAAAGCCAAGTCCTGAGGGGACAACAGCTCCACTCTGTAATGCCTCAGGAAGGTATTATGGCTCGTCCATGTTGCTGCCTTGCAGATCTGATCTATGGAAGCACCTGCCCTTTCTGCCCAGGAGGTCGCCAGAGATCTGGTTGAATGAGCCTTAAGGTGGGATGGAACCGGTTTATCCGAGTGTTTATAGGCTAATGCTATTGCCTGCTTAATCCACCTGGCTATCGTAGGTTTTGAGGCCTGAAGACCCTTTCTTTGGCCCCCAAAAGTAACTAGAAGATGATTTGATCTCCTAAACTCCCTTGCCCTTTCTAGATAGACTAAAAGACAGCGTCTAACATCTAAAAGGTGCAATCTTTCTTCCTTCTCATTCTTCGGATTCTGGCAGAATGATGGAAGAATAATCTCTTGTGACCTGTGGAACCCAGAGGTCACTTTTGGTAAATAAAGAGGATCCTGTCTAAGGATTACCCTGTCCTCTAGGATCAACAAAAAAGGCTCTTTTATTGTCAGGGCCTGTAGGTCGCCTACTCTTCTAGCTGTGGTAATGGCTAGAAGAAAGGCCATTTTAAGGGAAAGAAATTTAAATGAAATTTGATCCAACGGCTCAAATGGCCCTTTCGTCAGGGCGTCCAGAACCAGGGACAAATCCCACGGCGGGAAACTAACTGTCCTTACCGGGGTTAACCTTTCCCTGGCTAGCAAAAATCTCTTAACAAGAGGGTCTTGAGCTAACCTTGTGTCAAAGAACACTGACAGGGCTGCTACCTGGACCCTAAGGGTACTGACCGCTAACCCTAGGTCTACCCCTTCCTGGAGAAAATCCAGAACGGTTGGAATCGTCTGGATAGTTCTCTGATTTGCTTGAGCCCATCTAGAGAAGATCTTCCAGACCTTTGCATAAATCTGTCTGGTAACCTTCTTCCTACTAAGGAGAAGAGTGTCAATTACCTTCTCCGAGCATCCCCTGTTCCTGAGGATCTCCCTCTCAAGAGCCAGGCCGTCAGGGACAGAAACCCCGGGTTGGGATGCAGCACTGGGCCCTGGCAGAGAAGATCCCGCCTGACCGGGAGATGCAGCGGAGGCACGACTGACCACCTCCACATGGTGGGGAACCAGACCCGCTTCGGCCACCAGGGTGCAATCAGGATAAGGTCTCCATCCGACTGTGACAGCTTTTGAAGCACTCGTGGGATGAGTACCAGGGGAGGAAAGGCATATGCCAGGCTGAAGTCCCAATTCTGAGCGAGAGCGTCTACTCCTGAGGATCTCTGTTCTCTCGTGAGAGAAAAGAATCTCCGCACCTTTGCGTTCCTTTGACAAGCGAATAAATCTATCTCTGGTACTCCGAAATGACGTTTTACCAGAGCGAAAACTTCTTCGTTCAACTCCCATTCTCCCTGAAGAATGGGCTGTCTGCTGAGGAAGTCTGCTTGTATATTGAGGGATCCCTTTATGTGGACCGCAGAGATTGAGAGAATGTTTTTCTCTGCTTCTCCCAGGAAATCTTGGGTCAGTGCCCTTAGACTGACTGACCTTGTTCCCCCTTGACGGTTCAAATAGGATACTGCCACCCGGTTGTCCGAGAAAATTTGGACTTCCCTTCCTTGGATCAAGTCCCGGAAGACACTTAATGCCTTCCCGACTGCCAGAAGCTCCCTGAAGTTTGAGGAAGCTCTGCTCTGACTCTGATCCCAGGGACCCTGGGCGTAGCGGTCTCCTAAATGAGCCCCCCAACCCCAGGCACTTGCGTCTGTTGTAATGCCTATTGGGTCTAGCTGTGTCCACGTCCGACCTCCCGATAGGTTGACGGGATCGAGCCACCAAACTAGGGAGCTTCTTACCTCCTCTGACAGAGGAACTTTCTCCTCCAGGGTTTCTCTTCTCCCGCCCCAAGAGGAGAGAAGGAAGCCCTGGAGGACTCGTGAGTGGAGCTGAGCCCAGGGAACTGCCGGGATGCAAGAGGCCATCAGGCCCAACACCCTCATGATGTTTCTCAAAGATACCTCCGGGGCTTCGAGACACACTGTCACTGCGCCCCGAATTTTTTCGACCTTTTCTGGAGGAAGAAACACTTTCTGGGCTACTGAGTCCAACTGATACCCCAAGTATACCTTTGACTGTGAGGGATCCAGGGAGGATTTCTCCTGACTCACCATCCAACCTAGGGAATCCAGGGTCGACAAGACCAACTCTCGATCTCTCAGGAGCTGGTCTCTGGATGGACTGTAGATCAACAGATCGTCGAGGTATGGTATCAGAGCTACCCCCTGAAGGTGTAGAAAGGATACTACCTCTGCCAGGACTTTGGTAAAAATCCTTGGACTGGCCGCAAGGCCGAAGGGAAGTGCCCTGAACTGCCAATGCTGCACCCCCTGCTCTGTCCGTACTGCGAAACGCAAGTACTTCTGATGATCCGGGGCAATGGGTACATGCAGGTAAGCATCTTTGAGATCTAACGTGATCATGAAAACTCCCTTCTGGAGGTGTTTTCTGACCGTGTAGATGCTCTCCATTCTGAATCGCTTGTACAACAGGTAGTGGTTCAGTTTCCGTAGATTGATAATCAACCGAAACTTGCCCGATGGCTTCGGGACCACAAAAATGTGGGAATAAAAACCGAAAGCCCTCTGAGTCACTGGGACCGGGATAATCACTTCCTGTTCTGCGAGCATGCGAACGCTGTCTAGCAAGCCCCTTGCCTTCAGAGAATCTTTGGGAAGGTAAGTAACCAAAAAATTTTGAGGTGGGAGTGACCGAAATTCCAGCTTGTAACCTAGTTTTATTAGGTCTAAAATATAAGGGCTCTCTGAGATCTCCTCCCATTGGGGAAGGAAATACGAGAGCCTTGCGCCCACTTTTATGGCGTCATTTAGAATCCTTGCTGGACGGTCCGGACCCAGAAAAAAGGATTCCACCTTTTTCTTTGCCCTTTCCGATCCCCCATTTCTTCCTTTGTCCCCCTTTGCCCTTGAACTGGCCTTTTGCAGGGGGGCCACGAAAAAATTTCCTCCCTTTTTCCTTCTTGGGTTTGGAGGGAAATTTCTTACCTTTTTCTGTGGATCGGGAAAGGACCTGTTCCAGACCCGAACCAAAGAGTAGGGAGCCCTCAAAGGGAATACCACAGAGTCGGGACTTAGAAGTGAAGTCTCCGTCCCAAGTCTTAACCCAAAGGGCCCTCCTGGCTGAGTTCAGTAATGCCGCTGACTTAGCAGTCGTCCTTACTGTCTCTACTGCCGCGTCCGCCAAAAAGGCGATAGCTCTCCCCACCACTTCCAGGGATTCTACTACCTCCCTGGATTCCTTCTTACGTGTGAGATGGTCCATCAGCTTGTTGAGCCATGCGTCCGCGTTCCTGGCTACACAAGCTGAAGCTAATGCAGGGCTCATGGCCGATGCATTCGCTTCCCAAGCTCTACGCAACAGGATCTCAGATTTTTTATCCATCTGATCCTGAATGTTACCCGCGTCCTCAAAAGATAAGTCCGACCGTTTAGAAACCTGCGCCAAGGACGCATCTAAGCGTGGGACTTTGAAAAATTTTTCTTCCTCCTCCTCCTTAAAAGGACATCTCCGTTTCCAAGTTTTAAGTCTGAGGAGTTTACGCTCAGGTTCCTTCCATTCCCTCAAGATAATATCTTTCAGGGACTGGTGAACTGGGAAGGATCTGGCCTGTGGCTTACCCAAACCTCTATAGACCTTATCCTGAGCTGACACTTGGGCGGAAGGTAACTGAATGTCCTCTGACGCATATACTGCCCTGAGGAGACCCTCCATATCCTCTGCTGAAAAGAGGTGTCCCCCAGATCTGGTCTCTACATGGCTATCCTGATCTGAGTCCTCCCCCTCCTGGGAACTCAGGTCAGAGCTGCAAACCTCCTCCTCTGAATAGTATGGGGCAGGTTCCTGAGACCCTCCTGTAAAGGTAGATCTATCTTCCTGTGAGGGAGAGCTTTCCCTTACTGATCTGGCATCCCCCTGACGCTGATCAAGTACGGCTTTAAAAGACTGAAGGGTAGCTAGCATCTCAACCTGAAGTGCCCTGCATTCCTTCGCAACTTCTGCTGTCTCTTTGCCTGCCAATTTGTAAATACATTTGTAACAAAAAGGCTTGCTGTGGTCCTGTGGGAGTTTAGAGCTACAAGACCCACAGCGTTTAGTTTTGGATGTGGCTTTCCCAGACCTACTGGCTCTCTCCTGAGCAGGGCATTCGGTCTCTGTAAGAAAGGGACACCCCATTAGCCACATCACATACACATACAGTGTGGGGGACAAGGACAATAGGGCCACCCCAAATGTCTGCCCCCCCCCCTCGCTCCAGCCGAGTCACTCACCCCCTGTGGCGACCTCTGATGCCGCGAGCTCTGGTCCGCCTTCCATCCTCTGCCTCTACACCGGTAGATGGATCGACTGTGAAGGCTGTGGACCTTGGGCCCCCTCTTTCCAAACAGCCGCCTCGTGCTCTGACCGCCGCGCTCGCCGCCATTTTGTTGAAGCCCCGGCGCGCCGGATATGACGTCACACCGGCGCCCGGCGGCTTCCGGACATGCGCACTAGCGGCTACAGACGCCGCTCTGCGCCGCGGTCTATCCCTAAGGATGGCACGGCCCCCTAAGGGGAAGAAAACGTTCGGCCATTGGAGCCCAGCTTCCGGCCGACGTGGGGTGTATCAGCGGCCCCCCCCCAACCGTCCACCACTGTCAGGTATGAGGGGAGGAAAAGAGGGAAGGTTAGGTGGCCCCTGGGGTTATGGACAACTCACCTGTCCTAGTGCCCCAGCCTCTCCCATTCAGCTTTCTAGGGAGAGCAGAGGGAAAAACCCCTTAATTTAATGGCATTTGAAAAATGCTTGAACAGAGAACCCCACAGGCACCACTGACTGCTCTGGGTTTGTTCATTAAGGGGGCGACCATGGTCCCAGACCTGAGGTCTTAGAAAAAAATAACAAACGGTTTCGCAGCCATCAGCGTGTGGGAAACACAATCAATAACTGAGGGTCAGAGGGAGGGGTGGGGCTTTTTAAACTTTGTTAATTGTGTTTCCTGCCAGGTGTGACCTTTCATCCTCTCAGGTGTGCCGTCCTGGAAGATGACTAGAGAAATGCATACAAATTGAAAGTTTTTAGATTTGACCTTGTATTATATGGTTTTGGTAAATCTACCAAGATGGTATAATGTATGGCCAGCCTAATGGTTACCAGGCCTCTCTACCTATTCCTCCTCTCTCACATCCTTACTCCACCACCCTCTTCTCCCTCCTCCATCTCTCCCGACCACCCAATACTAATTGTGTTTATAACATGACCAAAAATCATACAAAAAAAAAAAATTCTTATGCAATATTTGGGGGGGGGGGGGGGTATGGTGTGATGCATTTGAAAAAGCTCTGCACAAATATAGTGTGACATAAAAAATTGCAACACCCACCATTTTATTCTGTAGGGCCTTTCCTAAAAATCTATACCGTTTGGGGGTAGTTAAAATAAAAAAAAAAAAACAAAAAATAAAAAACCAAACACTGCAGATTTTTACCTATACGTGAGAAGTGTCAAAATTGGCTTAGGTAACTAGTGGTTAAAAAACATTTAAGAAAATGGGATTTAAAAAGTACTTTATGGTGGTGGAGTGAGTTAACCCTTTCATGCCTAAGCCTATTTCTGACATTTGTTGCTTAAAAGTTAAAATCCATATTTTTGGCTAGAAAATGACTTAGAACCCCCAAACACACACGCACACAATATATATTTAATGTAATGAAAATGAAATAGAGACCCTAGAGAATAAAATGGCGATCGATTAAATTTTTTTATGTCACATGGTATTTGCTCAGCGGTCTTTCAAATGAAATTTTTTGGGAAAAAATACACTTTCATGAATTAAGAAAAAAAAACAGTAAGGTTAGCCCAATTTTTGAAAGATAATGTTACCCAACATGTCATGCTTTGAAATTGTGCACACTCTCGTGGGAATCTCCATAGGCTACGCTTTAAAAAAAATTAACGGTTACCAGGTAAGAGTTAGAGGAGATCGTTTGCTAGAATTATTGCTCTCACTCCGACGATTGTGGCGATACCTCACATGTGTGATTTGAACAGCGTTTACATTTGCGGGCGCTGAGACAAACTCACCACCAGGGACAGGGGTCTAGCCTCTTGCCTACTGACTATGGGCCCTGACATTTGAGGGAGCTACAAGCATTTAGGAAGAAATTTTGTTATGTAATGCAAAAGGACATTAAGAAGGCCATGATGGTCTCTGCCAGCTTGGGACTCAGGGGACAGATGTATGTGAAAGGAATGCAGATTAAGGAGATCTGGAAAGCCCGGGTCTTTCACCCAATAGTTTATTGTGCTCATTAAACACACCTTTGTCTCCTAGTAAACTATTGGGGGATGTGTGTATACTTGCCTGTATTGTAAGTTGTGAGTGAGGACACGGCAAGTCTACCCTGAAAGGTCATATCTCTAAGTCACCTAGTCTGGGTAAATGATTAGTAAACTAGCTCATGTTAATTAGGTTTCTGGTTACAGTTTGTATTGTCAGCCTGCTGTATATATTTGCGTGTTATCTCAAATAAATCAGTTCATTATGAGCAACCAAATGAGTATTGCCTTGTTTTGTGGTTGTTAGCGGTTGGAATATCTGATATCTATATTCAGACTGGGAGGAAGCAGTATATGATGAAAGCACTCAAGCAGGGTGAGGGATGTTTCCTTACAGGCGCGACTTGCGTATGTGATCTTTGCTGCGCGAGCATTTAAAAAAACGTTTTTTCCTTCTTTACATTTTTTTTAAACATTGTCCCTTTAAAAAAAAATCTGATCACTTTTATTGCTGTGACAAGGAATGTAAAACATCCCTTGTGACAGTAATAGGTGGTGACAGGTACTCTTTATGGAGGGATCGTGGGTCTAAAAGACCCCAAATCCCTCCTTTGCTCTTCAAAG
>CM053036.1:27522620-27558818 GCA_028564925.1 Lithobates sylvaticus | reverse complement strand
CCAAATCAGTTGACAGATCACAGTGCGATCTGCAAACTCGGACAGGAATCGGATCGCATGGTGTGAACACCCATGCGATCCGATTCTGCTGCGGAACAAAATAAGGGTCCTGTACTGCTGGAATACCAACTGTAGACAACATCCTCTTCTAACAGTCTTTTCTGAGGGTAGGAGGGAATGGCCAGCTAATGTGGAACTTTGAGAGCAGTCCCAGTCCTTGGCGCAACCTCTGACATTTACACCCCCAAGCACATGCACATCTGGGATCCATAATTAAACTCTGACCCAAAGTTCCAAGGACAGCTGTCTATCTCTCAGCCTCCATGTGACATTCTCCAGTGAGGAAGGAAAAAAAAAAAAAAAGAACCAGTCTCAATAGGCGATGCCCTCCAGGCAACTGACTCTCAATCACATCTCTTTTTAGGCCCTTGGCCAAGCACTTGCTGAGACCGAAACAGCAAGTCCAGTAGACAGGCTGCATCTCAGGGGCATCAGCCCCGGGACAAGAATGCTCTGAGCAAGCCTCCCAATCATTTATCTTCTCCCTCAGCCTTGGGTGCCCCTCCTATAGATTGGCTCTGAACAGATAATTATTCAGAACTTCAGTGGTTGGCCCTCCTACTATATAATCTGGAAGCCTTTTCTAGAGGCAAGCATGATTAATCCACAACTAAGTTTAGTCAGACTTAGTACAGCAGAGCCAAATAAAAAAAAATATCCTAAGTGGAGTGATGCTCTGTTTCTAACTAGGGCAAGGTGCTACAGCAGTTGTCCAGACTACTTTTTTTTTATTTTTTTTTATGACCAACTGCTTAAGAGGTGTAACAAAAATCCGAAAACACAAATGGAAAACCTGGATCAGGAACATGTTTGCAACCCATTTACAAATGTTTGCCAGTCTCTTTTGCTGCTTCATTATGTAGCGGCCATAACCCCTTGAGGGGTGGCCATGACTTTTGGGCTTACAAGTTACCTCCTCGTGGCTTGTTGGTGAATGTCCAGGGGTTCCCAGGGTTAGTCCCAACAACTTTGGATGCTGACACATAAGTCCTTGTAAAGGTTTTTATTCTGCAGTGGTAACATCCAACATAACACAGTCTCAAGTAGGAATAGAGGGCACAGGTGAAGAAACTCGGGCACCTTGAACTGCTGACATCCACTGAATGTCTCTAAACAACCCAGAGAGTAGCCACTCGCAAGCTGGGTGCTTCAATGCCGGATAGACCTCTAGCCAGAGGTCCAGCAGCCAACAATGTTATCCGGAAACTTGCAAAAGTCTCTGACCCAGAATAAACATGCAATTGAAGATAATGGGAACATTTCCTGCAGTACCTGATACTTTCTCTGTCTCCTTGGCACTACTGTGGAAGTGTGGCTTTTCTAGTGTCCATACAACTCAGCTTCCAGGCTCTTACTGAGATGCCAGCTTGTTGGCCCTCCTCCGAAGAGTCTTCCCCTGGTCGATTGTACGAGTTGCCGTGTCCCTCCAATACCGAGAGCACACCGGGACGCCTTGAATCCTCCATCAGTTACTGGGCCTCGTGCTAACCGACTCCTAGACTCGGGAACAGACGGATCCCCGCCCCAGACCAAGCGGGTCTATGGGGCTAGTCCGACTGACCATGCTTGTGGGACGGCAAACGCTCCTAGGCCCGGGACCCTTCACGGGGCTACCCCGGTCCACAACCAGGAACAGACCGCTACGGCCGAACCCTGAGCACGTGACTTTAACACCTTAAGTACCCCTCCCCAGACTACACAGCGTGGCCAGACGCACCCACTGTTTGGCTCCGGGAAAGATTGGTACCCAAAACATCCAACCAGGCTTGGTTCTCAACCTGTCAGGGGTGCCTCAATGCACCTTTGACCAGGCAGAACCCTAGTACAGCCCAGCCAAACTGATGCCAAAGTAAACCTGTACAATTAACCCTCAGAACCCCAATACTGTTCCGAGGAAAAAACAAAATTTCCACTTATAGCGCACTTGTTAAAGTGTGACCGCTACAATTAAGAAAAATAAAATAAAAATTAGGTCGACATCGTAGTGATAAGAGTTTCAACGCTTGGAGACTGTTGCTCCATCGTTATAGGTTAGACAGATCTCCCCACTGGTAGGTTTTGTTGATTTTTAAAATGTGTATAAAAAAAAAACTTAAAGCGGAGTTCCACCCTAAAGTGGAACTTCCGCTTATCGGATTCCTCCCCCCTCCGGTGCCAGAATCGGCACCTTTCAGGGGGGAGGGGGGTGCAGATACCTGTATAATACAGGTATCTGCACCCACTTCCGGGACGCATTATCCGAGCTGTCCCGCCTCTATCCGAGAATGCCCCGTTTTGTCTTGGGAACACAGTTCCCAGGACACAGCGGGGACCAATAGAGGCGACTCGCGCATGCGCAGTAGGGAATCGGGCAGTGAAGACGTTGCGTCTTCACTTCCTGATTCCCTGACAGAGGATGGCGGCAGGGCAGCGAGAGACGAGCGATCGCTCGTCATCTTCTGCCGACACCGCTGGAACCAGGAACAGGTAAGTGTCAATTTATTAAAAGTCAGCAGCTGCAGTATTTGTAGCTGCTGACTTTTAAAAAAAAATTTTCAGGTGGCGTTCCACTTTAAGGGAAGTAATTTTTTCCCAAAGCCTGCTTTCAAAATGAACGTACTGATCAGTGCATTAAGATGGATAATGGCCTTAAAAAGGATGTTCTAGCAAATTGTGATGAGCTGCTGGTTTTAAATTTAACTTTACACTAAAAAAAAAATGAAACTCATTAAGATGTTGTATGACTGTTTTGGTTGCTTTTTCCTTTTCTGTAGGTAAGGCCCCTTTCACACGAGGCGGACTCCGCTTCCAC
Organism: Lithobates sylvaticus; assembly: GCA_028564925.1. Lineage (NCBI taxonomy): Eukaryota > Metazoa > Chordata > Amphibia > Anura > Ranidae > Lithobates > Lithobates sylvaticus. The sequence goes on along the minus strand of CM053036.1, from coordinate 27,555,967 downwards.
GGAGTCCGCCGGCTCAGCGGGAGATCTCTCCGCTGAGCCGGCGGATGACAAGTCCCTCTCTGCTCACTGAGCGGGGAGGGGCTTGCGAGCGCCGCTGGTCTCTATGGAGAGATCGCATGAAAACGGACAGTGTGTCCATTTTCATCAGATCTCACCCGATCCCATCCGCCAGAGATGGATCTGGACGTGGGGCCATACGTCTGCTTTTGGCGGATCGGACCGGGTCGGATGTCAGTGGAGATGTCTCCGCTGACATCCGACGCTCCATAGACTAACATGGAGTGCCCGTTCAGATCCGCCGTCAAAAACTGACAGGCGGATCTGAACGGTCCGACCGTGTGAAAGGGGCCTAAGGCTTGTTGTGTAATATTTTATCAGTTTGTAGATTAATGCCTTGAATCTCTACCGCTTTCCTGTTTTTTGTTATGTGTCTTTTGTAAGCACTGTGGAAATGGCTATACTGACTACTACAAAACAAGAATGAACATGTGGCTTCTATAGTATTTCAAGACCTGTATTACCTGTTTCACCTTTTAGAGATTGGAATATATTGAGATATATGTGTACTTTGTGGTTTTCAAATTAACACCCAGTGGGAAACACTCTGGGCCTAAACCAACCCATATCGCTTTTCCAATTATAAAAGGTAATCCTGTTTTTCAGGCGATGCCTGACTCATTAAAGTTGCACTCAAGTCAAATGTGAACTTGCCAAAACTTGCAATATCATTGAATTATGGATAGCCTGTGAGAGTGCAGACTGTCTTCCCCTGGTTTGAGGCTGACTCTAGACAAGTCATGTAAAAAAGAGGGCAGAGTTTGTCCAGATGCCCTTTTGTTAAAAGCTCATGTCTACAGTGGATTATAGAAGGCTCAGGCGAAGGGAAGTTAGTGGATTTGTTTTGTTTTAATATACAGAAAAGTCGAACTCTGGCATTTATTTATTAAAATAAAATGCCAAACTAATAAAACTAAAATACTAATAAACCAACAGTTTATTAGTATTCAGAAGCAGTCAGCTGTATTCTGGTTGCTTTAATTTTCATTGCATGCATATTTCGATGCTAGGGCATTTTATCTCTTGTGGAAAAAGTTGTGTATTTAAAAAAAATATATAAAAATTTAAATTCATGTCCTACAAGTACCAAAATCCTTAATTTTTTCGTAATCCTGTCTGGCTATCAGTGTGGGCAAATACATCCCAGTCAGGGTGGGGAGAGAAAGGGGATGTGATCTCCCAGCCGAAAGCAGTGGTCAGGGCTGAGCGGCCAGATGCCAGGCTCGAACGCAATCGCCTGACAAGGAGGAACAAGTTGTTGTCGTCTGTAAGCTCCATGTTGGAACTTGCAAGTGGTTAGGACCCCCAGCTCCAACAGAGGTAAAAAAATGGCAGAGGAGCGTGGTCAAGGTGAGTACCACTGGGTGGGGAGTTCAGCTTAAGAGAGGGACCCTGTCACACCGAGATGGGCAAAGTGCGGGGGGTCTCTTGAAATGTAATCTCTATTTGAGTAACAAATGAGCAACTTGTGTGTTTGTGTCTATTTGCTTGTGTAACCATGGATAGTTCCCCCAAAGCTATGCTGTTTGTGTGTGTGTATTAGAATATTTGTCCCAACTATTGTGTGGATTGATCCAAACCTATACCACAGGCATGGGCATGAGCTACCCTGTATGGAGAAATAACTACCTCATGGCAGTGATTCAGATGTATTCTAGTGTTTCTATATATAGCCTACGGATCTGTACATCTGTTTATGGAAATGGTATGAATGTCTCCTGTGTACATTATGAAGTGCATCCTGTCAGAAGAGATGTACATTAATTGTATTTTGAATTGTAGTCTTTGGTCTGTCTTGTTTTATGTGCCTTTTTATTAGTAGTCGTCCTTAATCACTATGGGCATCTGCTGCCCTTTGCCAAGAACAGGCAACCTCCTGCATATCTGCTACTGAGAAACTACAAGTCCTAGCACAGGGGCCTCCAAAATTTTGACCCTCCCAGTTCAGGAACTACAGTTCCCATCGTGCCTAGTCATGTCTGTGAATGTCAGAGTTTTACAATGCCTCGTGGGTTGTGTAGTTCTGCAACAACTGGAGGGCCATCGTTTGGAGATCCCTGTGACCTAGCACCTCAGCTATAGACTTGGAAACCAAAGACCCTATTGTTGAAATTCTGACCCAAAGCCCATCTCTGGGCAAAATCCTCCACCTTACCTACATGGCAAAAGACTGTCAAGCCTCAGCGCTCACTCTGTTGAAGATGGTAATTTTGGCGAGGCTGCACTCCTTGAGCCGGGAAACTCCAAAAACACTATAAACAGAAAAAAGGAGGGTGCGAGCGTCTAGTGCATTACCTTAGACACCTTGGAAATTTTAATAAAAAAGTGCCAAAAGCATACTCGCAAACATAAAGGGCTCTGAGCAACGGAGCTTGCTTCCCGAAACGTGTCAGAATTCCAACCGTAGAGATGTCATCTTCGATACTGGAGTTGTATGACATTTTATCCTTATTGTTTGTGTATGCGTTTGCCATTTTTAATAACGTTTCCAAGGTGTCTAAGGTGATGCACTAGCTATTTGCACCTTCCTTTATTTTGCTTACCTACATGGCAGCCTGTCACCTACTGAACTGAAATACACACATTTTGTCTCTGGGCAAGGTGAGACATTTACACCTAGTCTGGACGATTGTGGGATGTAGCCACACAGTCTGGTGTCCACTGAGATTGTCATTTTGGCCTTCCTTTCATGCTGTATTGGTAAAACTGTTACCCGTATTCTGGATGCTACATTTCTAGAATGTTCCTATTCTGAACAAATTTTTCCCCTTACTGGTTTAAAAATGTTTATTAAAATATGACCCAGACCTATACCCACTTGGCTGGATCCTAACACTATGTACAGTGGGGAAAATAATTATTTGATCCCCTGCATATTTTGTAAGTTTGCCCACTTGCAAAGAAGTGAAGGGACTATAATTTTTATCATGGGTGTATTTTATATGATGGAGACAGAATATCAACCAAAAATCCTGAAACTCCTGATACAAATGTTATAAACCTGCACAAGGCTGGAATGGGCTACAAGACCATCAGCAAGAAGCTTGGTAAGAAGGAGACAACTGTTGGAGCGATCATTCGCAAATGGAAGAAATACAAAATAACTATCAATCGCCCTCAGTCTGGAGCTCCATGGAAGATTTTGCCTCATGGGGTAAGGATGACCATGAGATAAGTGAGGGATCAGCCCTTTACTTCATGGGGGAGATTGTGAATGATCTCAAGGCAGTTGGGACCACAGTCACCAAACCATTGGTATCACAATACGCTGCCATAGATAGATAGAAATCCTGCAGCGCCCGCAAGGTCCTCCTCAAGAAGGCACATGTACAGGACAGTCTGAAGTTTTCCAGTGAACATCTAAATGATTCAGAGGAGGATTGGGAGAATGTCCTCTTGTCAGATGAGACCAAAATTTAGCTCTTTGGCACTATGTGTTTGGAGGAAGAAAATGCTGACTATGACCCTGAGAACACCATCCCTACCCGAATTTGCAGCATTAAAGGGTCAATGGAAGGGGCCATGTATTGTAAAATCTTGGATGAGGACCTTCTTCCCTTAAATGATAGACCCTTCATTTCTTTGTAAGTGGGCAAATTTACAAAATCTGCAGGAGATCAAATAATTGTTTGCCCCACTGTACCTAAACTACAGATACTTTTTTTTTTTTTTTTTTTTTTTTTTTGTTTTTTTTTTTTTTTTTTTTGGGCCTACTATTGCTGTAATTTACACTGTAAACGCTACATTTTATTTCCTGGTGTAAGTTATATTTTTATAACCCTTATGATGTGCAGACTGTTACTCACTTACTGTTTGAACCAAGCAAGACTAAAACCTTGCCGATTCTTCTTGTTATGATGTTATTACTGCTGTCAAACACATGCCACCCAGACAAAGGACATAAGCTGAGTTCTGTAACCTGCTTCATTTTAAGCCTGGCCCTGGCACCTCCTGCTTCTCAAGTGCTTTACTCCTTACGTACTTGAATAAGTGTCATTTATTCCTCCTCTGTTGCAATAATTCTTGTAAAAAGCACCTTGATGGCACTCCATAAAACTCATTGCATAAATACTGTGTGTGGCCCCTGCTTGTAATGTATTAAGATGAAGTGCTCACTCTTAGAGGCAAGCCAAACAAGCTGAACAACACATGTAATGCACGGTCTTGTTTATATTAAAAGATTTTTAGTTCATGACAATGCTTAGTTAAGTATGAACGTTGGCTCTAAATTGAGCACCTGAGTATTGTGTATAAGTGGCATAGTGAATGACATGTAGTTTGAGTTTGCTTGGTCTACCCTTGTGTGGTTTTCTTCAGTGCTCTGTGGTACCTATGCACCCAAAAAACACTAAATGCGTTATCTGATCATGGTCAAACAATCAAAATGTACCTGTTTGTTGAAAAATTGTTGGGGTTTTTCTATAAATATGTATTCTAGAATCATTTGGGAGTATATGTGTATGAAGTCGGCCATACATGGCTCGAAGTTCATCAGGGACCAGCCAACTTTCGATCCATGTATGGGCTAGCTGGTTGTACACCCGCATTTCCCCAGTAAACGGACATAATCACCATCTTGGCTCCATTGCGCCTTCATCTGCCTCTCCTGGGAAGAGGCTTTTATTCACACACACAAAGGAAGTGACAAACAGGAAGTCCTGGCCCCAACAGCCAATCGCTTCCTCCATACAATATGATAACACAGGATATGACACTAACGGGGAGGGCATCCACAGGAGTGGGAGGGAGAGGTGCACATGTCTGATCCACTTGAGGCACGTACACTGCTCTCTGCCCAGCCACACCCACCATCTTAGTCAGCATGGAGCCCACTCAATACTGCTCAGAGTAACCAGTATCTAGTAAGATCATTCTACTTGTTCTTACAGGCTTGAGGAGATCTGTGGGGACATTGCTACTGGTGTTGTCCATATACGGTACGAGTATATTAACAAGGCAGATATCAATCTATATCTCTATATTAATGCAGATAAGTATCCAAAAGGGATAGCCTAGCCACACAGATATAATAGGTTTCTCTCGTTATGCAGACTTCGCTTCTCTAATGTGCATAGACATTTGAAGGCAAGAAGCTCAGCACATTGCGCTTGATACTTGCAAACCGGCAAACGCCCACACACAACACGTCTCCAAGCCCATGAGAAGGTTCTCATACTGACAGTTTTACCGCTGGTCCCGATTCAACCCAAGTGCGCTCTGCTAGAGCGCTCCTTAGTTAAATCAGACACAGGGAGACAGATGACAACAATCCATAAAACACACATAATAAAACTTCCACAACACACTGGAGTATAAGGAAATCTTCCTGGGAACTCTTATGCTAACCAGCCCATAGTGACCCATGCTTCAGTATATAGACTTTTTTATGAAGACTTCTGTACTCCGGCCCGGTTTGCCCTCACACTGAAGCAGACAACAAGTGAACCTCGCCCAAGACCACCTCTTCCAAGTAGTCTCAGGCGTGGTACGCTTAACCCATCCCTGCTGTGGTTTGGAGCACTCACACTACACAAATCAACGGGCCAAAAGTAGTAAACCATGCCCGGGACCGGGTCCTAGTGGTAGTGTGAATGCACCCTTTCACCCATACACTGGTAGGATTTTGTTTGAAAATGACTGTTTTCAAACAAAATTCTACCAGTGTATGGGTGAAAGGGTACATTCACACTATCACCAGGGACCAGTCCCAGGCATGGTTCACTACTTTTGGCCTGTTGGTTTAATTTTCTAATTGTTATTGTGGTCAAATCTATGACCTTCTTTCTACTTCTTTCTTCTTCCTCGTGATTCCCATTCAGTCACATTAACTTTTGACCACCAAGAAATGGAATGCTCATATTTTCAACATCATGGCAAGTTTTAGGCCTTTAGTGTTATGGAAGAATTTTCCCCAGTGGGGCTTTAAAACAGCAATATCACAAGATTAAATTAGTTGTTCATAATTGATGTATAAAAGGTAATTTATTTAGAAAGATGTCCAATTTCTGGTGTATTGAATACAGGATATACAATATAAAATCTGGTACAGAATAGATTCCACAATTCAATTAACAAACACATTTTATGCACATTGTTACGTTATATATAGTATATGAGCCCCGACGCGTTTCGACCATGGCGCTCTCTTCAGGGGGACAAATGAATTAAAAAAAAAATATATATATATATATATATATATATATATAGCATGTATTTAATTTTTTTTGAAAGAACATGTTATTGATCACATTGAATAAGCCATATAGTATATTTACCGCTCAATAGTGAAATTAACGTTCCTGTAACCAGAAAAATGGGAGCCGTTTTAAAAGAGTCCAGAGTGCCTGGTAGGCTGCCCCCATCTGCCCAGGAGAAAAGAGCCCACCCCGAAGGGCTTACAAGGAGCCACATTATGCACGCCCCTGGAGGGATGGAGGTGTATTGTTTTAAAGCCCCACTGGGGAAAATTCTTCCATAACACTATCGTTTTCGGGGTGTGCAGCTTTCTTTGTCTCCCTCTGATGTGTCTTTCCTATATTTTTAGGCCTTTTACCTGACATTTATATAGTTGGTGATGGTATTGTGGAATGCACTGAGTGATCTTGATGAGTGCAAACATTTGCTTGAAAATCAGTGCAAGGCCATCATTCCCTTTTGGATACTCTTACAACCAATGTACATAGTTTTCTGCAACTCTGTCTATTGTAGCCACTACAATGAGCTGCATTAGTCCCAGTACAAGATTACATCCATTTCTGTGCAGATGTAGAAAGGTTTATACAAATAGTATGTTTTTAGCTGTTTGCAATTTACATCTGATGACTTTTAGAGCGTAGTAAGCATAAAACCGGCAATGTTTATAGAGTGAAAGCAGATATAAGATCTCTGAGGTATGAGAAAAATGTTGGTAAGTACAAAGGATAATTGAGTGGAGATCTCCAGGGAACAGGCAGGCGCTGAAATCAAATCACCAGCCAGAGTTAATATTCTGTGCAGGTAATCTGACAAGTTGCTTCCTCCAGAGTGAGAGTCCATGCACATCCACTGTTTGGTCACGTGACTCTGCGCATCGGCGAGCTGTAATTCTGGAGCTGGAGGGAATTCCTGAGGTCTCTGCAGTCAACGGACTGGGAGGATTAGTTATTTATAGTCGGCTCCAGCTGGTTTATAGACATTACACACAAGGTGCTGTACTTTAAACTTTGTGCTGTCTTTATTCCAACAAACCTGCTTTTTCTGTGGATGTATTTACTATATATATCATTGTGCTTTGTACGTGTTGTGTTTTTTTTTTTTTTTTTTTATGTCTGCTTTTCTAACTACTTCAGCCTTGGAGGTATTTGCCCCCTTAACCACTTCAGCCCCGGACCAATTTGCAGCCAAAGGACCAGGCCCCTTTTTGCGATTCGGCACTGCATCGCTTTTAACTGACAATTGCGCGGTTGTGTGACGTGGCTCCCAAACAAAATTGGCGTCCTTTTTTTTTCCCACAAATAGAGCTTTCTTTTGGTGGTATTTGATCGCCCCTGCGGTTTTTATTTTTGTGCTATAAACAAAAATAGAGCATACTTTTTGCTATAATAAATATCCCCAAAAAATATATAAAACAATTTTTTTTTTTCCTCAGTTTAGGCCGATGCGTATTCTTCTACCTATTTTTGGTAAAAAAAAAATCGCAATTAGCGATTATTGATTTGTTTGCGCAAAAGTTATAGCGTTTACAAAATAGGGGATAGTTTTATAGCATTTTTATTAATATTTATTTTTTTACTAGTAATGGCGGCGATCAGCAATTTTTATTGTGACTGCGACATTATGGCGGACACATTGGACATTTTTGACACATTTTTCGGACCATTGTCCTTTTATATAGAAATCAGTGCTATTTAAATGCATTGATTCCTGTATAAATTACAGTTGTAGTGAAAGAGTTAACCACTAGGGGGAGGGGAGGGGTTATGGGCTGTGACGTGTGTTGTCTTTTTTACATTAGGGGGCGGGGCTGACATCTGACGTCATTGATCGGCTTTCCCGATGACCGGGAACAGCCAATCAATGACAGGCAGAGTAGGAAGCGCGGGGAGAGGTTTGTTTACACAGACCTCTCCCCGTTCTTCAGCTCCGTGACCCGATCGCGGGACACCAGCGGCGATCGGGTCCGCTGGTCCCGTGGCCACGGAGCTCCCGACCGGGTCACGAGCGCGTCGCTGGCGGCACGCACGCGACCCACGGACAGGCATTTAAAGGATCACGTACAGGTACGTGATTTTGCCTGCCCGTGCCATTCTGCTGACGTATATATGCAGTGGGTGGTCGGGAAGCGGTTAAGCAAGGGAAAAAAATTAGTTACCTGTTGTCTGAACAAGGCAACGTAACAGGTTTGTTTGATAGCAGCCACCACTAGAAATTGACTAACCTCCCCAGTCCCACTCTCTGCTGCTTTCTGAAGCTTGTAAGAGAAGCTGGACCAAAATGTATAAAATATTCATACCTGGAATTCTTTAAGACTGCAAAATTCTCCTGCCTCTATCCTTATCTCCAGAACATAGGGGGGGCTCTGTAGGCCACAGAGAGTTGCAAACTGCTTGGCATTTCAGTGCAGCAGAGGCAGATTTGTCAGCATAATGCCTAGAAAGTTTGGAGCTCACTGAATTTCTGGCAGGATCTTTAAGCACTTTTTTCTATGCCTAAAGCGTTTTTTAAAGAGACAAAACCTGGGGGAAATGTGTATGTATTGCAGAGAACTGAACATGGTTATATTCAATAAGAAAGCAAGCAAATAAGGGAGAAGTTTGCTAGGGGTTGCCTACATTTTAAGACCTCATGCATACAAAACAAAGGTACATCTAAAACTTTTTTGGTTTGCTCCTTGGGAATTTGCTCAGATGGATCTCTTGCAAGTGAGGACAATGAAAAGGCATGGTGCTGCCGTGTCAAACAAGGTCACATGCCGATGTCTATTTTGAATGCTTCTGTGTACTGGGCCGTTTGGATTTATGGCCTCCTCTCACTTCTGGGCGCCAAGAAGTGATTTTGCTTTGTGCTTAAAGTCACAGTAAAATATAAATGTTTACTTTACTTTTTTTTTATTATTATTTTGAATAGAGTAAGGAAGATTGTAACCCCCCTAAGTTATAGTTGTGGATGGCTTTGTAAGAAGTAGTTAGTATTTTGAATTTAATTTTGTTGGGTGAGCGGAAGCCAGTGGAGGGATTGATGGAGAGGCGTAGTAGACACAGAGCGATTTAGTAAGGTGGATGAGTCTGGCATAAGCCTTCATGGTGGATTGAAGGCGGGCATAGACTGTAATGTAGAGTTAAGCCGATGAGGTGGGAGTTGCAGTAGTCGAGGCAACCAATGACCAGGGAGTGAATTAAGATCTTTGTTGTGTCATTGGTTGGTTAGAAAGGGGCGTATTTTGGAAATGTTGCGGAGGTTGAGGCTTGTTCTGATCCCTTGCACCTCTATTGAAAATAAAGAAAAAAATAAAGTTTTGCCTTTTTTAGTTATGCTTTTAAAGCGAAATTACATCAAGAAAAATAGATGAAAAAAAATAGATGAAATTATTTCAAGTGTTTGTAAGGCAGGCCATAGAAAGAAAAGGGAAATTTTGCACAATTCCCCCATCAACACAGACAGTGACAGGGGAATCCCTCCTGCCAGGCAATTGTCTGCTCTTAGCGGGGGAAGCTGTCTCCGCTTGGAGAAGACCGTGATTATCGCTAGCGGCTATAGCAGCCATTAGTGGTGATCACAAGAGAATCTGGCAGGCTGGTTGTACCCAAGATGATCGATCTACATGGTACATTCAGCCTGCCTATTAACAGTTTGAATCTCGGGAAGTTCCTGCTTAATTGGTCAAGGTACGAACTGTGGTGTCCTTTTTATGAAGCAGTGAAATCTATTCACTGCTTCATTCTCCGGCATTCACAGAGAAGATCTTTCTCCTCTGTGGCCAGTTTATGAAGCGGAGGAGATCGCTTCACCCTTGGAGGAGTGAAGTGATCTACAAACGCTTCTAACACTGGAGAACGGCCCCTGATACTGGAATCTCGTGAGACTTTACGAGATTACAGTACCAGAAATTCACTGAAACACCAAGATGTCAGTTTATTAAGCAGTGATAAATTATCACAGCTCAATACACAAACAGACGGTGTGATTAATGTTAATAAAATAAAGAGTCCCCCTACATTATATATACATGTGTACACACACACACACACACACACACACACACACACACACACACACACACACACACACACACACACACACACACACACACACACACCTGACCAGTCAGTATGCTGGTGGATCTCAAGATCTGGACCCAGGACTAGGGATTTCATCCCACCCGGATCACTACGAAATCCCCGGGCTCCAGATCGCATAACGGATTTTAGTAAACAATGAGGAAACTGAAAAGCCAGTTTCCTCCCAAATAAGAAAATAAACAAATAAACTGGAGGCCCTCAACCTGCCTGGTTGAGAATCCTCCGTCCAAACACTGGTGGGGTACCTCACTACCACTATATATATATATATATATATATATATATATATATATATATATATATATATATATATATATATATATATATATATATATATATAATTATACAGGGGGACATGGTTACAGTGTTGGGGGGGTCTGAACGAGGCATAAGGAAGTTAATAATCTTCCTCTTTCCTCCTCAGATCCCCCCCGAGATTCTCTCTTCACTCCCCGCTTCACCACCTTGAGTTGGTGAATCGGGGAGTGTGAATTCTGACACAGATCGCCAGTGAAGCGCTCAGATCGCAGCTTCATACACTGGCCGTTACTGTGTCAGTCAATGAGGATTCTCCATGTGCAGAGATAATCGGCGGGAAAACAAGTTCAAACACTTCTCCCCCCGATTATCTCTGGTTCATAAACTGTTTATGGGCTGTGATCAGTGGTGATCCTCGGGATCTCCGCTCATCACTGCTTCATAAAAGGACACCTGTGTATGGTCGGCCTTAGTGCCGTGTCCATTGTGAATCTAATTGGTGATAAATGGGTAATGTGAAGGATAAGAAGCCAGTGATGACAATCGTGGGATTAGACTGCAATATAGTTAATTCGTTATATTATCAGCATGATGAGCAGATATTGTTAAAAACATTCTGGATTCAAGATCTTGGGGAGTTTAGCATGTTGTTAAAGGGTAGGGTACGAAATCTGCTGAAAAGTTTGCCACTGGAACCCTAGAGAGAAATCTGTAGATGGATTGGAAGCCCATTTGGAAGTTGCCATTCTGTGGCTCTTTTGCTACATACAGACACTTAGTGATGCTGCACCTAGTTTTTACTAGTATAGTGCGTGAAAATGTGCAGTCCAAGAATTGGAGAATGGCGGCATCTTTCAGAGGCTTGTACATGGAGAGTTAATGTACGAGATATCTTCTCCATAAAGTATCCGTGAGTCACCAGGGGGGTAGCGGCTCTTCTATGTAGCTTCTTCAGCTGGCCAAATTTAGAATGTAATTGTCCTACTGTCACCCCTTGTAATATCAACTGAAGACTTTTTTGATTAAACGGGAGAGATCAAGCACTGCAGCATGACATTGAGTTATCACTATTTAACGAAGAGTTAATATTCTTTTGGTTTGAGCTTCAAATGAAAATCCACAGGGCCCTTTATAGGCTCCTTCAAATTTCATATGACAGTCTTCATATGCCCTGACCAACCGTTTAGTAAAATTAGACTTTTTTTTTTTAAACAAGCCTGCTAAAGAACGAGGCAGCAAATTGCAAAACTGAACAAGGGCTATGAAAGAAAGAGAGAAGCGTGTTTTGTTCTAGAAAAGGGCACAGGGTCTGCTACAATCATAATTATTGAGAATAAAATAAAGGTTAGCTTCCCCCAGCTTTACGGTCACACGCACATTTGTGCGGTTAGTACTTATTTGGACATCTCAAGAGGCTGTTTTATTAGGAAGCTTTTTAAACATACCCCATCTATAATGTTAGATTTTTATGTACATTTTCTTTCGAGCAAAGGTTTCATTTAGAATCCATTTTGTATGTTAATTTCCATCCAATGCAACCTGTGTGTGGTGTTTTTTTTTTTCTCTAACATTCCCACAGCACTCTATAGTCTGCTTCTTCCTCTAGACATCTAAAAGTTGTCAACACGCTTGGTGGGTACCACTTCCTGGGAAAGGGAGAGCTCTAAAAGCAAAGAACCCTTTACCCTCCTCTGCGACCTTTTAAAAAAAATTTAACCAAAAAAAAAAAGCGAATTTAATTTTTTTTTTTTAATTTTGTTATAAAAATTTTAAATGGGTAATTTTTGTCCGTCATTGATGTACGCTGATGAGGCGGTAGTGATGGGCACCAATAGGTGGCAGTGATGGGCACCAATAGGTGGCAGTGATGGGCACCGATAGGTGGCAGTGATGGGCAGCACTTTTAGGTGGCACTGATGGGCAGCACTTTTAGGTGGCACTGATGGGCAGCACTTTTAGGTGGCACTGATGGGCAGCACTTTTAGGTGGCACTGATGGGCAGCACTTTTAGGTGGCACTGATGGGCAGCACTTTTAGGTGGCACTGATGGGCAGCACTTTTAGGTGGCACTGATGGGCAGCACTTTTAGGTGGCACTGATAGGCAGCACTTTTAGGTGGCACTGATAGGCAGCACTTTTAGGTGGCACTGATAGGCAGCACTTTTAGGTGGCACTGATAGGCAGCACTTTTAGGTGGCACTGATAGGCAGCACTTTTAGGTGGCACTGATAGGCAGCACTTTTAGGTGGCACTGATAGGCAGCACTTTTAGGTGGCACTGATAGGCAGCACTTTTAGGTGGCACTGATAGGCAGCACTTTTAGGTGGCACTGATAGGCAGCACTTTTAGGTGGCACTGATAGGCAGCACTTTTAGGTGGCACTGATAGGCAGCACTTTTAGGTGGCACTGATAGGCAGCACTTTTAGGTGGCACTGATAGGCAGCACTTTTAGGTGGCACTGATTGGCACCACTGGTGGGCATTGACTGGTGGCATACATGAGGCATAATTGCCTCTGACTTTTCGGAACCGATGTCCCTTTAAGATGAGCCGGTGATCGGCTTTTTTTTTTATTTCTCCTCCGCCATCAGCGTGAGGAGGAAAAAAAAACGATCACAGAGCTTTTGTTTTGGTCATGTGATCAGCTGTCATTGGCTGACAGCTGATCACATGGTAAGGGGCCAGGACCTGCCCCTTACTCAGATCGCTGATCACCTGAGTCTCAGTGACTCGGTGATCACAGCGCGCTCCGCGCACGCCCTATAGGGTGCGCGCAGGGAGCGTGCACAGGGGAAGACGTCATACGACGGCCTCCCGGGAATTGAGATCCTCGCTATGGCCGTCATTCGGCCATAGTGCGGATGTCAAGTGGTTAAACACTGCATGAGCTAATTTCTTTTTGCAGCTATCTGTAAATCGGCCTATTCTCAGCAGTAGCTTTGGAGTCCATACCCTGACCCTACTGGACAGGATGATTTAAGGGCCTGCCTGAAATTTGACCTTTTGGGTGCTTTCAGATCCATTGGATCTTTTTATCCAAGCACCAGTTTACCATCCCGCTTCCTGGTCACTGGCATTAACAGCATAGCTGTTGAAGCCCAGGCCTTGAGGGTAAGGGCCCCCTCAGACTGTGTGATCTCCACAATGTTAAAAGCCATCACACATGAAAGGCATACTTCATTTGGTGTGAGGTCAGAAACTTTCAACTGAGAAAATACTCCATAGGATGAACCATGCCCTTATTATATAATCAGGCCTGGATGAATAACTTGAGTACTGAGCACTTGAAATCTTGATCCAGAGACTGCTAGCCACCCATTCCTTAAGATCTTCATACAGGATGTTTCTCATATGGCTCCCTCTGTGCACACACCTTGTCTTCATGGGATTTTAATTTTAATCGTTCAGCGCGTAAAAACTTGCCTTTTGAGCCTATCAGGGATACTCAGTCACAAGGTTGTGTTCCTTGTTGCCATCACCTCTGCGAGACATTGGTCTGAACTGACTGCTTTGTCCTGTAAACAACCTTTTCTGGTCTTGTACACGGATGTTTAAGGCCAGAGCTTCTCTCCCTTCATTCTCATTACTTAAGATTTCCCTTCAATGTCTGGATGTAGATTAAAGCTGTTCATGTCTACCTCGTAGCCACTGTTTCCATTAGAAAGACAGACTTCGCCTTTTATCATTCATGATGCTCCCCATAAAAGGGAACCAGCTTCTTTTTTCACCATTTTTCTTGGTTGTCAAATAATCATTCAAGCTTATGGTCTTAGATTGGCCCCACCTTTCGCTGTCAGGACACATTCTCCTAGACCAGGGGGTGTCCAAACTTTCTAAGCGAAGGGCCAGTTCACTGTCCTTCAGACTTTAGGGGGTTGGATTGTGGCCATTGGGAGTGGAAATAGTCCTGGCATCAATGGAAGTAAACCATGCACTATCTTTGGTGTCAGTGAGTGGAATTGTGCCCCCATCATTGTCATTGGGCCCCATAGTTGATGTCATTGGTAGAAATTGTGCCCCATCATTGGTGTCAGTGGAAGGAACCTCTTGTTGGTGTCAGTGGATGAAATGGTGCCATAAAAGCTGGCTAAAAGCAAGCAAAGGGCTGCATCTGGCCCTAGTCCGCAATTTGGAGACCACTGTATGTGACTTTTGAGTGGTATTTTTCAACATCGGTGCACGATTTCCCAGATTTGCAAAGCTGCCACCTGATTGTTTGCTCACTTGCTCTCGAAGTTCTAGATGCTGGCTTTTCTGGCCTTTTCTGATGCCAACTTCAAGTCTAAGATCCTTCAGGCAGCTGTTTTGAGTTGCAGGCAATCCTAGTATAGTTTAGTTGGGCCTTATAGCATTTTGTCTGCTGTGTTGCGTGCCATCCCAATTTTCTGATTCCTACGTTTTTTCCATGCACTAGAAAATTGGGTTTTTGTACTTGCCATAAAATTATTTTCTTGGAGTTCATTGAGGGACACAGATCCCAATCCTGTTTATGGTCTGGTCCTTAACTCTTCGTGTGTTAAACGAAGGCTATTTGGGCAAATCCTCCTGTTAGCATTAGTATAACCCTATTGTTTCTGAATCTAGTGTCCCTCAGTCAACTGCAAGAAGAGTATTTTATGGTACAAAAAATATTGCTGCCCCGCAACCTTTTTTTTTTTTTCCAATAGAAAATCCTTTGCTGTGCATGATATCTGAATCTTCACTCTGGAACCTGAGACATAAACGTCTTCCACAGAGTTGCATTGTATTTAGGGTTGCCGCCTCATCCCTTTTAAACCCGAATGGCTCTGTGTTTTCTATAACTGGTAGAACACACAAAATGCCATGTGGTCATGTTGTAAGTGTTTACAGCATTTCTCAAATACAGGAAACCTGCAAACAGAGTAAACTATAGCTGCATTCAGCTATGCCGTGCTAACATATATAGAATTGACAAATGAACACACACCAATTTTGTTAATAAGCATTCGTAATAAAACCTCCGTAGTGCTACCTAAATACAAAAATAGTCTTCTAGTAAAACTTATCGGATTAGAATTTTATATATAGATCTTTCTTTAATACAAAAGTCTTACAATTTAATATGATGTTCTTGTGCTTGTTCCCAGTTTCTGGTTATATGGGAGAATTGTACTGGCTCGTAAACTGATGGAAGGGACACCCTGACCTATCATTAGGACTTGTATTATAGTTTTATGGGTCTTCTTGGATAGTGTGATGTTCTTTGTGAACTGGTATCCAAATATTTTTGACAATCCCAAAGGTTTTACATCAATCCCAGTACTTATAAACTTTTGGTCAGTGATGTCATCGAGGCCTTCATTAGCACATCTCCCATACAGTTTGTCAAATACTGTTTGAGCACTATATTCACTTTTTTGCAAAGTGCTTTTGGAAATTTCTTCCAGATTTCTTGGTGGTTAAACTATTGTATATTTTAAGGAAGTATACTTTTTAAGGGATCAACATTACCTACGACCAAAAAAGGAACTGTCCTGTTTTACATGTTTAAGTATGTAGCGCCAACACTTTTTCTAAGTGTGCGCTATGTGTAAATTTTTAGTTTTTCCAGGACTGTAACTGAGTTCTGGGGGTTAATTGTTTTAGGTCATTACTTTGGCATCAGTTTGGCTGGGCTGTACTAGAGTTCTGCCTGGTCATAGGTGAGCACCTGTGACAGGCTGAGAACGCAGTCTGGTTGGACGCATTAGGTACCAATCTTTCTCGGAGCCAATCAGTGGGCGTGTCTGGCCCAGCTGTGTTTTCCGAGAAGGGGTATTTAAGATGCTGAGGTCACGTGTTCAGGGTTCGGCTTGCTCTTTGATTCCTGGTTCCGGTCCGGACCAACCCCGCGAGGGGTCCCGAACCCAGGAGTCTGCTGCCCCCGTAAGCCTGGTCACCCTGACCAGCCCCAGAGGCCCTCATGGTCTGGGATGGGGATCCATCAGTTTCCGAACTGGCTAGTTCGAGGCGCAGTAACTGAAGGAGGATTCTGAAGTGTCCCGGTGTCCTCTCAGGATTGGAGAGGCACAGCAACTCGTAAGCGACCAGGGGAGGACTCTTCGGAGGAGGGCCATGAAGCTGGCTGCTCGGTAAGAGCCTGGGAGCTGAGATGTATGGACACTAGTTGAATCCACATTTCCTATGGTATCGCCAAAATGGCTGAAAGATGCAGGTACCATTGGAAAAGTTCTTAACCCAACCTTCGGTTACAACCTAGTCTGTGGCAGAGACTTTGTCAATTCCGAATCACTGGTTGGCTACTAGATCTACAAACAGGGGTTTATCCAACAGTGAAGAGTCCAGTTGTGAGTGGCTACTCTCTGGATCATCTAAAGAGACATTTATTTGATGTCAGCAGTTCTGAAGTGCCTGAGCTTTATCACCCATACCCTCTATTCCCAACTGAGAGACGGTGTTATGTTTAAACGGTTTTCTGCAAATAAAAAAATCCTCAAAAGGACTTTGAGTGTCAGTCTCAACAATTACTGGGTACTAACCCTGGGAACCCCTAGACAACGAACGACGAGTTACAAGGATGAGATAATCGGTAAGCCCAGAAATCCATAGCCGCCCTGCACAGGGTTATTGGCGCTACAAGTATAAAGGTGTGGGTTACACGTACTACTGTATCTACAATCTTGCACGGCTGTAGCTTCAGATCCTGACAGCTTACTCCCAGATCCACATCGTTTCTTCTTCTTCTTGCCACTCTGCAGCATGCTAGGTGTCAGTAAATCTTCTGTGATAATTCGGTACAGTATGTATGCTGCCAATTATTAATATTATTATTATACAGGATTTATATAGCGCCAACAGTTTGCGCAGCGCTTAACAAAATAAAGGCAGACATTACAATTACATTACAATTTGATACAAGAGGAATCAGAGGGCCCAGCTTGTTAGAGCTTACAATCTAAAAAGAAAGGGTCAATTGATACAAGAGGTAATAGCTGTGGGGGATGAGTTGATGGAGGAAGTAAAACAGTGTTAGTTAGAAGCAGGATAGGCTTCTTTAAAGAGAGAGGTTTTCAGGGATCGTCTAAAGATGGATAGATTAGGGGACAGTCGGACAGATTGGGGTAGAGAGTTCCAAAGAATGGGAGAAGCTCTGCAGAAATCCTGGAGGCGAGCATGGGGCGAGGTGACAAGGGAGTTAGAGAGCAGGAGGTCTTGGGAGGACCGAAGAGAGTGGCTTGGTTGGTATTTTGGTACTAGGTTAGTGATGTAGCTGGGGGCAGAGTTATGGATGGCTTTGTAAACTATTGTTAGTACTTTGAATTTTATTTGTTGGGTGAGTGGAAGCCAGTGGAGGGATTGGCAGAGAGGGGTGGAGGACACTGAATGGTTGGTAAGGTGGATGAGTCTTGCAGCGGCATTCATTATGGACTGAAGGGGGGATAGTCTATGTAAAGGTAGTCCAATGAGGAGGGAGTTGCAGTAGTCGAGGCGAGAGATAACCAGGGAGTGAGTTAGAAGCTTGGTGGTGTCATTCGTTAAAAAGGGGCGTATTCTGGAAATGTTGCGGAGGCTAAGGCGGCATGATTTGGACAGCGATTGTATGTGGGTCTGAAAGGACAGTTCAGGGTCTAGGATTACCCCTAGCACCCTGGCATGTGGGGACGGACTGATAGATGTGCCATTGATCTTGACTGAGAAGTCAGGGGAAGGGGCACGTGGGGGAGGAAATATTAAGAGCTCAGTTTTAGACAGATTAAGTTTGAGGAAGTGGTTTGACATCCAGACTGATATGTCTGTTGGTAAATCAGTGATGCGTGAGGAGATTGATGGGGTGAGTTGAGGGGCAGAGAGATAGATTGGTGCTTAGGTAGTGAAACCTTATTATGATTCGAGAATAAGCTATGGGGACTTTTATTGGAGGTGATCTTTGACCACAGAAGTGAGTTTGACACTTTTCTTTCCCCAAATCTAGCTACTAGGCCTTCATAAACTTCAAGGCAAAGCTCCAGGCAAACTACTTAATACACAGTTGAAATGTGTACATTTACCAATTCACCTGCCAACAAAACCATGCCATGATACAAAGTAGGGAACATCAGTCTGCTTCTTCTTGAATCAGCTTTATAGGTTTAGGAAGCCAATTTTTTTAAATAAGGAAATGCATTAATAAAAAAAATTATGTATTAAATTCTGTATTTAGCTGTTTGCTTAAGATTAATTTGGCTATGTCACACCATGAAGCCATAACGTTCATAGGTGGTTGTAAGATTTGTACAATTATGTAGTTCTGTGACAACCTTAAAGTAATACTAAACACACAGTGTTTAATTTTACATTGTTCCTTTTATTTCCATATAATCTTAATTATACTCTACAAGACACATGCAACGTATTTATACATCGTGAATTATAGGATCATATCCCACCCCATGAGTCCCCAGTTTTTTTGCTAGTGCTTCAAGGTGATGGACCTTTTTCTTTCCGGGGAAATCAAATTCATTAGTTCAATTTTTTTTTTCTTTTTATTATACATTTAACGCTCACTGCCTTATATTCCTATGCAGAAGCGGTACATCTACATCAGTGCAACCTCGGTTAATCCTTGGAAGCCTTACCCGCACCCCATATGGTCGGGTGACATGTAACGCTGCTTTTAGGTCACTGGATCCTGCTTCACATCTGACAGACAGTGCATATCTAATAAGCTACAGAAAAGATCTGGGAAAACCTACATTCTATTTAACCCAAAAAAAAGCCTTTTCTTTAGAAGAAAAAGTCAGTTTAATTATAATTCAGATAATATAGGGGAGAGGAGAGCGGATGAAAGCATTTAATTGCACGGCACTTTTCAGACATGTATACTTTGCCAAACAGCATCTTTTCCAAAATATGTCATTACTATGCAATTAGATTTCTAAATATAAGACTCCCTGAATACAGTTTTGGAATAAATGTGGGATGTATTTCTGTCCTGCCCTGTTATTGTTGCACTGTGATGTTTTGATTCACAGCAGTCTGTTTCAAGTAAACCTGTTGAAAACTTGGGAAATTCCAACTGAGCATAAGATGGAAAAATGCATAATCAGAGGTTACCTTCATTGAAAACCGCATGACACAAATGATCAGTGCATCCAGAGATGCAGGCAGCTGAAATTAAATACAATTTTTCTCCCTACTTGACAACCCTCCCTGTCTGCCTGTTGAGTGAGACTGTCCTATAAAATACAATGTGTAAGTGCCACCTACACTTTACTGTGTCCCTCGGGCTCTCCGGGTTTGAATTTAGCAAACCAGAAAATGACATCCCGACTCTAGTGCACGCATTAGTCTTTCACCAGCAAGATCACACCCCATCACACAGATTGGTGTTGCCACTATCAGATCCCACCTCCAGAATACAGATTGATCTTGCCACTATGAGATCCTACCTCCAGAATCCAGATTGGTTTAGCCACTGAGATCCCACCTCCAGAATACAGATTGGTTTAGCCACTATGAGATCCCACCTCCAGAATCCAGATTGGTTTAGCCTCTATGAGATCCCACCTCCAGAATACAGATTGGTTTAGCCACTATGAGATCCCACCTCCAGAATACAGATTGGTTTAGCCACTGAGATCCCACCTCCAGAATACAGATGTGTTTAGCCACTGAGATCCCACCTCCAGAATACAGATTGGTTTAGCCACTGAGATCCCACCTCCAGAATACAGATTAGTCTTGCCACTATGAGATCCCACCTCCAGAATCCAGGTTGGTTTAGTCACTATGAGATCCCTCCTCCAGAATACAGATTGGTTTAGCCAGTGAGATCCCACCTCCAGAATACAGATTGATCTTTCCACAGTGAGATCCCACCTTCAGAATACAGATTGTTTTTTGCCAATTTAGATGCCACCTCCAGCACACGCAATCTCCACTTTTCCCTCGGGAGACTCTGCACTTTGTAGTACCCACACTTTCCCCACACACCCATAGCAATGCCAGCAGTGAGATAGCCCCTCCAGTATACAGAACTCTCTATCAAGTTTGTGAAGTGGTCATTCCCCACAGAATGAGTGTTAACCCATCAGTCACCTAGCCCCAGCTTGTGAGCTTTACAGTCTCTCTGTGACCTCTCTGCAGTGTATGAGCATGTATACGCATTAACCCCTCAGTAATGGATCTGCAGTGAATGTGCATTTAAACCATCAGTGATCAACGTATGAGCCTTATCCTCTTAATGCTTAGTCCTCCATTGTCTCCAGTTCCACTAGCACAACTTTTGTAGTCCACAGTACTGCTGACACACTCGACACTACCTCTACTGTGCCAGAATAACCACCCTCAGTGTCAGTATTCCCATTCTCTGGATTTTTGGTTGCCGCTGCTCCTTTATACATTTCGGTACAAACAATGTTTTCATAGCAATGAGGAAAAACCAGCAGAACTCTTACTGCATTAAATATGGAAAATAATTCAGGTTGGCATCTTGAATATTTTTCTTCTCTGTCCTAATCTCCTGCAACACATCAAACTAGGAAGAGAAGATTTTTAAAAACTTTTTGTTAACCAAGATCTTCTGAACGAGATGCTAAAACCTACAGATTTAGTACTTCCTGTGTGTGTGTATGTATATATATATATATATATATATATATATATATATATATATATATATATATATATATATATATATATATATATATATATATATATATATATATATATATATTATAAAATGGTAATGGGTTGATTTATGTTATGGTATAGTGTGACATGTGTATTTTAGGTTGGTAATATGGGTGAGTAAGGCCCTCCTCAAGACTCTGTATCTGAAAGCTGGTTAATATGTTGCTCTGAGTGTGTTCGGGTGAATGCTGAGTGAATGGACACCCCTTGCCTGTAGTGCACCTCGTCGTGAAGATACCAGAAAGACAGAATGGGGACGTAGAAGCTGTCACTGAAGAATGATGGTGGTGTGTCACTCAGTGGCAAAGCGGCACATGTTGGGATGCACAACACGTTAAGACAGTTATGGACTGTTCTATAGGAGCTGTGTCTAAAGAAGGGTGATATGCGTCCTTTAGGCACAAAGCGGGATATGTTGGAATGCAACCTGTTTTATTTCATAATACAAGCGGTGTTTGAAATATGATCTATGGCTATACCAAGCCTCCGCATTCTTGGGGGCTGTCTGGGATGTAACAATTTGCACATCAAAGCTTTGTAGCATTATTTTTTTTTTGTTTATATATATATATATATATATATATATATATATATATATATATATATATATATATATATATATATATAAATTTTATTTATTTTCTCTTTACAAATGCTTCTAGTTGCAAAGGCGGCTGAATGGACGTTTTTTTGAATGCCAGCTTCTAGCTGTCAAGTTAAATCGCTCAGGAGAGGTTGAACAACATCCCGTGTACATGAAGCCTAACTGGATTTGGGACTTCTTTGGACTGTCATACAGGAACCTTTTTTAGTCTTATTTTTCACGGAGGCTCAAAGCTAGCTTTTGCAGAGTCTGTCAGTTTCTAGGTTCCCATTCAAGTGTTGGTGTCAATACATTACCAAATAATCAAAACATTAATGAGTTGTGCAAAAAACCTCTCTGGCTTGGTATGTGCCTCCTACACAGTAGATTTCATTGTGAAGGCCATGCTGTTATTTCATCAACCATATAACATATCTTTGAATAGGAACATGCCTGTGGTGTTCAACAAAAGTTTACTTCAACATGTATAAATGTAATTTGTAGAGCACTTTTCATAATGTCTAAGGTGACTACACACATTTAACCCATTACTTTTTAAGATGTTTTTCAGAAAACTGAACAGTCGAAATGCATATTTAATATTCAGGTTCTGCCAGAGTAGATGTGCTTCCAGTGAGAGATATACATTTTTAATCTGTCCGTGTGGAACACCTCGGTGCAGCCCGAGTGTTACTTTGGTTCATGAGCCACCGATGGAGGATAAGGAAATAAGGCTTCGTATTATTTAGCTGCTGATTACAGTGGAGGTAAAAGCCTGCAGTTATAATAACTGTAATATTTGTGTGCTGATGCACATTCCTGGAGACCGGCCCCAGCTCTTGCATATTTTCTCGAGCGTTTGTGGCTCAGGAATGTGTGTAGGTGTCCTGGTACAAAAAGGTTTATTTTCTTTAGTGCTGACAGGTAAAACCCTCCTAAATTTAAACTTCAGGTCTACCAAGAATACTGTAAGAAGGAAAACTTTGATGTTGGCTTCTTTTACCGGAATGGGTTTGGGTGGTTTTCATCACGTATGTCTGGGATTTTTGTATTTGCCGTCATACGCAATACTTCAAGGGTAGTAAAGGCAAGGGTTGTGGGGGAGATGCTGCCTGTTAAACTCACCCATTGAGATTTAGACCCTTTTCACACTGGGGACACCCATGTGTTAGCGTTAAAGCGCGCTAGTTTTAGCAGCACTTTACCGCTGTTTAAGCTGCATTTTTTGGCTGCTAGTGGGGTGATTTTTTTTTTTTTTTTTTCCACTTCAGAAAGAATGTTCTTTGGGTGAGTGTCAGCTATGCCCGCATCTCCATCCCTCTAGTTGTCTTAACATCATTAGTGGATTGTTTCATTCGCACCCCTTTTTTTTTTTTTCCCCCCTGGAGTTGGGGGGAATAGGGGTCCTGAGTCGGGCCTCCAAGAAATTTGCAGAGCTCAAAAAAAAAAATACGTTTGTGCATCCGAGATCCCCCCCAGCCTCCATTCCCCCTCCATTCCTTTGTCCTGAATTCCGTTCCCTCACTCCTCCAATTGGCCCCCCTGGGGGTTTTTATTTTTATTTCCCCTAAGAAGGGGTTAAAAATGCCAGTGTTGCGGCGCTTCCAAAGTGCTGCCCATTTATTGCAATGGCAGGGGCATTTTGGACTGCACTCCCAAACTGCCCCAAAGATGCTGCTTGCAGGACTTTTTCTAACATCCCGCAAGTGCACCACCCCAGTGTGAAAGCACTCAGGCTTCCACACTCGGGCGGCATGGGAGGCAGTTTTCAGGCGCTATTTCTAGCGCTAAAATGCCTAAAAACTGCCTCCGCGTGAAAGGGGTCTAATGGGGCTGCACCTCCACCGCAAATCAAATGCTTGTCTTGCAGTTGCTCGCCGTCTTGCAATGTAAAATTGACATTTACAAAATAAATGTATCGGTACCCCCATGGGGGCTGCTGATTCACTCTATACCCCACTGGCTACCCCAACTCTGCAGATCCTCTGACACCTTGGGTTCCATTCTGCAATGTGGCGTTGGCAATAAGAAACTCACACGATATCACTGAACCACTCAAGTTTACTGAGATAAGTAAATGTAACACAATGAAAAGCATGAATGAACACAAGTTATGATTGACAACAATTATCACTTAATGCACATATACCGAACATATAACCTTATAATCACCTGAAGGGGTATATGTGTACAGGCATATAGGTACTCAATATCTTCAAAACGTATATTAAATATCTTCCCACTGAGGCCTCAACACACAGACCAAAATGCAGTATATAATCTTTACATTCAGTAACAGTGTAAAATTAAGCATATACACAAATCGCTCCCCCTAGGCTATGATTCAGAGATAAACTTGTGAGTAGAGCAGCAGTGTTTGGTAAAAGAAGAAGATGGTGAAAGTTCTTTAAACTCCAGATGTCTTCAGCTAGCCTGATGGTTAAACTGCAGTATATTGTTGTAATCCACAGAGACCAAGGAAAGAAATGACTGTAGAACAAAAAGTGTGCTAATTATTGCTTAAAGCGGAGGTCCGCCAAATTATTATTATTTTTTTTTAAAGTCAGCAGCTTCAAATACTGCAGCTGCTGACTTTTAAAATAAGGACACTTACCTGTCCAGTGCGCCCGCGATGTCAGCACCCGAAGCCAAACCGTCCCTCGGTCCTCGGATGCTGCCGCCGCCATCTTCCATGAGGGAATCAGAAAGTGAAGCCTTGCGGCTTCACTTCCTGGTTCCCTACTGTGCATGCGCGAGTCACCCTGCTGTCTCTGGGACCCGTGTCTCCCAGCAAACAGCGGGGGGAGGGACGGAAGTGGCGTAGATCACTGCAGTGATCTATGCCCGGAAGTAAGTGAAAATACCTGTATTATGCACCCCCCCTCCCCCTGAAAGGTGCCAAATGTGACACCGGAGGGGGGGGGCTTCCAAAAAGTGGAAGTTCCATTTTTGTGTGGACCTCCGCTTTAACTGAAGAAATATCACCACTTGTAGATTCCTTCTTGCATGTGAGTGCAATACAGTACTGACCTTACAGCGCAGCGGAGAAAGACAAGGCCCCAAAGTCCAGCTGTATGATGCCTGTGAAGAATTAGATTTACCTCTGTGGAACTAAGTCTCACCAGCAGTCTGTAGAAAGAACTCTACTAGAATGGGTAGGTGCCCTCTCACCACAATAGACTCCAATGACTCAAATGGCCGTGAGGCTCCGTCCGGAATCCCCTCCTGGTGTCTCAGTCTGGTGAAGTTGGTGCCGCCACGCCATGCTGCAACTGAAGTGCAGGTGGCTTCCAGGTCCACTTGCTAGAATAGCAGGGCTGTCCTCCAAGATCCCTCAGAGGTGGATAATGTGTAGGCTGCAGTCTCTCACTCCTGGTCACACACGGACCTCCTGCTGGCAGGTGTAGAATGGCATACAGAGAGGCTGAAACGGGCCATGCCTCTCCTTTTATCACTTCTCCCAGCAGGTAGTTCTGCGCGCTTTGCATTGTCTGTCCTGTAGTTCAGGGTTGATCCAGCTAACAGTCACTTCCTCCTCCAGACTACATCTCCCACAATGCTTTGCTGCATTATTCTCAAAGAGTAAGGGAAAAAAATCCTAACAGAGTCCAGCAGACACCAGGGGGAGACAAACTCATTTGCAAACAACAAACTATTCAACTATGACTATAGTAGCAAACCCCTGGCTATATAAAATAAGTAAACAAAAAAAACAGACATTAGAATGCAGCAGTAGCTCCTCCTGAACACCTGTCAGACGCTGCTATGCTGCCCTCTGAAAAGCAATCCACAATGTATTGCTTTTTAGAGGGCAGAAAACATTAGTTCAAGTGTGAAAGAACCCATACGTCTGCATTTATCTTCCAGGTTTTTCACTATCCGGTATCTGTTGACCTACAAAGCCAGCATTGATACCTTTTTTTTCCGTAATTGCATGGTCTGCCACTTAAAGGGTCATTTATGGTCTTCTTGGTAGTGTGAGGGTGCTTGCAGGGTATACTTTTCTGTAGTCTCCAATGGCAGTAGTTGCATAGTTAGGTTGAAAAAAGACACAAGTCCATCTAGTTCAACCAATAAAAATAAAATACAATTAGTTAAAAGAAATGTTAAACTACATAACAATATAGGTGCTGTCTTTGCTGCTTCAGAAAGTGATGGTTCCCTAGCTTATTGCTGATTGAATTCCTTCCTTTAGTTGCTAACCTGCAACAAACCTGTAGATCAGAAGCTTTGAATTCTTTGTGCTCTGGTTTCAGGTCAGTGGCTCAAAAGCTAGCGAAAGCCAGGCAACTTGCATTTCCATTAAGGTATACACTGGCAACCACTGTATCCCTTGACGTAAAGGTTTCCTTTTCAATATATTGTCTCAGCTTCTAAAGCTGGAAGGGCTTCTAATATACAGTCTCCTTAACCACTTGTGGGCCAGCCTGTTGTACCCCTGTATTACCAGGCCATTTTTCACTTTTCAGTTCTGTTTTAGTTTAATAATTACTTTGTCATGTAACACTATAGTCAAGGTATTTTTTTTAGACAGATGACTATCTTTTGGTGCTACTTATAGATTTTATTTTCTCTAATAAAAGACATTTAAAAAATTTCGGGGGAAAAAAACGGTTTCCCATAACTTTCTAATGTAAAAATGCTAGAATAGTACGAAAATCACTGAAATAACCCTTTTTTTTGGAAAGTAGACGCCTCCAAGGTGATATCCTTTTTTTTGCCACACTTTTTTGGCAATGCATGCCGGTACTGAGGGGAGTTAAACAGAGGGAGCTTGGTAAAGGTGCGCTAGGTACATTAATGTAGCGTCGGCTGGTGGGCTTTTGTTTGGGGGGAGGTAAACCACCCCCGCATTGCTGTTCGGTTGTTCCGGCACTTCCCTAGATAGATGGGGGTGTCATCCGGCATGGTAGGACACGGACATCGGCTCCAGGCTGGCGGGGTGCAGGACACGGGCAGCGGCTCCAGGCTGGCGGGGTCTGGGCAAGGGGCTCCAGGTTGGGGGGGTCTGGGCAAGGGGCTCCAGGCTGGGGGGGTCTGGGCAAGGGGCTCCAGGCTGGCAGGTTTCCTCCCTGTCTCCACATCAGGCGTCCAATAGGATCATTTTGGCCAATCGGGAAACGGGTCTCACACCTGCTTCCTGATTGGCGGGGGGAAGATTTAGTGTGAAAATAGCGAAAATGAATTTGCTATCGTCACGCAACAGAGTGGGATCGGGACGCAGTGCTCTGCCCCCCGAGCCAACCCTTTTTTTGAAGCCTCTGGCTCTATGGGTCTAATAATGTGCTTCAAAGAACATCCCCCAATCCCCGCCATAGGAATTCATGCAGCAGGCATCCTGAAAGGGGCCGCGTGCCAGTGTTGCCAACCGTCAGTATTTTTACTGGCAGCCAGTACAAAACAGGCAATTTTCTCCTGCCAGTAAATGGAAAAAGTTGCCAGTAAAAAAAATATGGCTGTGATGTTTGGCTCGGTCCAGAGTGCCTGCTACAGTGTGTTTGGGTAGCTCTGGTGGAGGCGGAGCCCAAGCGTGTCGTGTGATGTCATGGTGCAAGGGAGCCAGGCAGAGCGGCCAGAGCCTCGTGTGTGGGTCTGCAGGGCAAGTCTGAAGCGGGACTGCCAGTGCTGTTTAGACTGAAGGGACAACCTGGCTTGGAGAGAGACTGTCACTATGACTCAGGAGGGGGGCATGTCGTGCCGGTGAGAAGTCGGCATCATCTGTGCTGCTGCACAATTCTGTCACTGCTAGAGTCAACTTCATGTGTGTCTGCCTTCCTATTCTAATAGTCCTGTTCCTGAGCTACTTAAAATAAATAAAATAAAATAAGAAATCCTTTTTTTGCCCTAATATCTACCTTAAATCACCTTTATAATTGCATACTGTACTTGTTTGTAGCCTAAATACAAAAATTAGCACTTAAAATTGTAATTTTTTTAACTTTTGGGAATGTCAGTAAAAACTTGGCTGTGGCATGAAATTTGGGGTGTCGTGTTAGTAAATTTCAATCTGGTAGGTTGCCAACACTGCCGGGTGCATGGATAGGGGGGCGCCCACAATGCATGGACCGCCACTGGATTAATGTACTTGTCTCAGACAGTAGTAGAATGGAGGTGAAGGGGTTAATGATCAGATGGGCAGGAGAAGGAAGGCGAGGGGTAATATACAGGTCACTACAGTCGGGACTGTATAGCAGATAGTATATGTAGGTGTCGGCAGGGCTTGACTGGGACAAATATTTGGCCCTGGACTTCATCCAGACCGGCCCACTTTCATTTTGAGTGTCCCCTTTTGTTCTCTATTACAGGTTTGTCTGCAATATCGGCTCATTGTCGTCTATCTTATGTTTGTGTCTTTCAGACTGTGCATGCACAGAAGCCTCAGTTTTTATCTTTGCACTGTCAGGAAGTTGGTGGGAAGAATTATGAAGCGTCTATGTCTCACGTGGACAAACTGGTCAAGTAAGTTATTTTCCTTTTTGTATTAATGTGATTGCCATGGAAAGCAGTTGAGCTGAAAACTTGTTGCTTTTGTTTCTTACCTTTTTAAAAATGATGATAATTTGTATGGCACAGAAAAATGTTGGTCGTGTTTCTTGTGCAATCAAAGGGCCCCAGTAGTGTAAAGAACATTGTCCAGCTTAGAAAAATGAGGCTTAGTTTACATGACATACCTGTAGGCCAATCTCTGCTTCCCCCAAGCCTGTCCAAAAATCTACAATCCTGAATAATTATCTCATCCTGGCATAGAAGCTGAGACACCTTAACAGTGGAACGCACCCTGCCATAACAGAAATGGGCGCTCGCGGAATCCAAGCTCTGTATTTCTAAGCTGTGTTTTTTGTGACACTACTGGGGCCCCTTGACTGCACAACCATCTTTTTTTTTTAGGTAAAACTGACACCATGCAAGACGAAAAATGCTTAGTGGGTCTAAAATCTGAATGTTTTTTACCTCAATGCATTTTATGCATTACTATTAGGGTAAAAAAAAAGGCCCACTACTTGTTGCTCCCCGCCCCCCTCCAACCTTAAACACTTACCTTACTGAGAACTCAATCCAGAACTGTCCTGGCTGCAGCAGCGCTTTTTTCTTCCTGGTCTCAGGAGACACAGGCAGCAGCGAGGAGCCGTAGGCTCCTGCTACTGTCGGTCAAATCCTGTGAGGAGGGAGTCGGGGTGTGGCTAAGCAGCGCTGTGCGTATCTGTGGAAGCACACAGCCTGGCTTGGGAGAGCGCCTGAATGGGTGCCCCCTCAGCACTCAGGGGAGGGGGAAGAGCTGACATCGCTGGCAGCAGACTCCAGAAGAAGAGGGCGATGGGCCAGCTCTATGCACAGAGCAGGTAAGTATAACCTTTTTTATTTTAATTAAAAGAAAAAAATTTGCTTTACAATTACCATACTTTAATGGGAAGTGCAATAACCATACTATGATCTGAGCCCATACACGTTTTGAATGCCTCTATACGCCTTTGTCAACTTTCTAACCCTATAGGAACCCTTGAAATAATTTTCAGGTCTGGGGGACTCCTGTTAAAATTAGTTCAGCAGGGCTCGGTGGGAAAATGCCCCTTGCATTGATAGTGAGGAGAATGCCTCCATTACAGTGGTGGTCAGAATGCCAGCTTGGCGTCAACTAAAAAGATCATTGATGTCATGCTGCAAGTACTGTCAGCCACCGCTGTCTGCTCTGCCCCCTCCTCCCCCATGGAGGGGGCGAGAGCAGGCAGTTTAGGCTCTCAGCGGCTCATCATTGACGGGCTAAGCCGGGTGCCAGTCCAGGCATATGGGCAGATCCCGACCATATGGTCACGAGCTTTCCTGAGCCTGGACTGGCTCTGTGACATCAGCCGACAGGCTTCAACCCGCTGTCTGCTGAAAACGTATCACAGGGGTGCTGAAAGAACAGGAACTTTTGGCTTTACTTCTCCTTTAACCACTTGCCGACCGCTGCACGCCGATATACGTCAGCACAATGGCAGCGGTGGGCAAATGGGCGTACCTGTACGTCCCTTTTTAATTGGCGGGGCTAGGGCGCCCGCCGCGTACAGTGTGACCGTGCTTTCGGAACCAGCGGACTCTATGTCCACCCGTCTCCCGTCTCCCAGCGATCGTGTCATGGAGCCACAGAACGGGGTAGTGCCTATGTAAACAAGGCATTTCCCCGTTCAGCCTTGTGACACGACAGATCACCGCTCCCTGCCATCGGGAGCAGTGATCGCTGTCATGTGAGTGGAAGCCCACCCCCCCCCCCCCCCCGACAGTTGGAATCACTCCCTAGGACACACCTAACCCCTTGATCGCCCCCTAGTGTTTAACCCCTTCCTTGCCAGTGTCATTTACACAGTAATCTGTGCATTTTTATAGCACTGATTGCTGTATAAATGACAATGATCCCATAATAGTGTCAAGTGTCCGCCATAATGTCGCAGTCACGATAAAAATAGCAGATCGCCGCCATTACTAGTAAAAAAAAAATAAAATTGTAATAATGCCATAAAACTATCCCCCTTTTTTTTTTTTTGTAGATGCCATAACTTTTGCGCAAACCAATCAATATACGCTTATTGCAATTTTACCAAAAATATGTAGAAGAATACTAATTGGCCTAAACTGAAGAAACATTTTATATATATATAGATATAGATATAGATAGATATATAGATATTTATTATAGCAAAAAGTAAAAAAAATATAGCTTTTTTTTTTTTTTTTTTTTTAATTGACGCTCTTTTTAAGTTTATAGCACAAAACATAAAAAACGCAGATGTGATCAAATAGCACTAAAAGAAAGCTCTATTTGTGGGGAAAAAAGGACGTCAATTTTGTTTGGATGCAACGTCACACGACCGCACAATTGTCAGTTAAGGCGACGCCGTGCCGAGTCGCAAAAAGTGCTCTGGTCAGGAAGGGGGTAAAATCTTCCTGGGCTGAAGCGGTTAATTCCCATCCAACAGAAGAGGGAAGTGGAAGAGAAATCTCACATTTGCGTATTTTTACAGGTAGCATTCAGAACAAGGAGTAAGGCTAAATTCCCCTCTCTAGCAGCACAGGCTGTGATGAAATACCTGTATATAAACTGTGTATATAGCAATCTAAAATGTTTGTTTTTATTTTCCTGTTACAAAGCTGTTAATTCTAGACCTGAAATCTGCATCTCAGCTGCTACAAATACAATACAAATATCCTGAGCGTCGTCTTCTGTCCCAACAGATATACAAATAGATTTGATTTTCTGCAAAATTTGTATTTTCGGCACTCTTGATAACTGTGAAATTAATATTTAATTTGTAAAACAAATACTTTTTAGCTGTTCCAATCCAGAGGGCTCAGTAAAAGCTTTGCACTGTCACACAATATAATATTAATCTTGTCATTCCATTAAATGTGTTCAATTATATCAGGCTCCCCCATTTCATTCACTGAGCTTTTATATATGTGGTGAGATGGCTCCATCTAGTGTCTGGTTTAGCCATTACACACATTCTAATAGTTGCACAGTTGAAGCCTTTCTCAATTAGGGTTCTAACTTCTTCCAGAGCTTGTTAGGATAGGGTGACCAGATTTTTAATGGGGACATCTTCTTCTTTTTTTTTTTTTTTTTTTTTTTTTATTGGCAAATGGTAAACTATTTTATAAGCATATTTTCCTAAATGATATATGTAGTGTATGTGATTATGGAATTATTGTATGATATATATGTTATTTCTCACATTTCCTCCATGAGATAAAAAAAAGATACTACTTAGAATTTTTTAGGATATGGCTACCAAATGTTAAAAAAATAAGATTAGATAAGAGGGAAAAAAAACTATAATCTAAATATATATATATTATCTTCAGTAAAATGCGGGCTAGGAATTGTTGTCGTGTGCTCCCTTACACAGGGGAGTTGGACCTGCTGGATCATGTGTAGAGTGGATTAAAAAGCGGTGTGTGTGTGTGTATGTGTGTATGTATGTATGTGTGTATGTATGTGTGTGTATATGTATGTGTGTGTGTGTATATGTGTATATATATATATATATATATATATATATATATATATATATATATATATATATATATATATATATATATATATATATACACATACATACATGCATGCATGCATGCATGCATGCATGCATGCATACATACATACATACATACACAGATCTTTGGTATACAGGTTATGCAGGTAGAGGCAGCATTTTCAAGAATATTTGACCATTTTGTTTTTTGGTTTCAAAATCATTTAACCACGTCCTGCAAAATCAAGTACCTGTACTTTATTTTGCTCAAGTGAATGTACCAAAGTGATGCCTGCAGCTACAGGCATCACCCTGGTACTGTTTAGAGCTGACAGTCGGCTTTCTATTAGTAACAACCAATGCGGCTGTTTTTACAAGGAGCGGGAGGGGACGTCGTTGTTCCGCCGCTTTGCCTGGGTCTCCCGTTCCACGAAGATACACCACTTGGCACATCCGCTGGCTGGCCGGATTCGGCTTTGAGTGGGTCTCTGATGTAGAAACTCTGAAACGACGTCACCTCCGGTTTACTCTGCAGCCAACGGAGCAGATTTTAAAAAAAAAAAACGTATTCAAAAGCGGCAATCTTGGTGTTTTGAAAACGTTTAAGTACAGAGGGATTTGGGGTCTATTAGACCCCAGATCCCTCCATAAAGAGTAAAAAGGGGAGACAGCGCGCCAGACTAAGTGCAGTATATATGAGAAAGCATTTATTGAAATAAGAGCATACAGCCAAGTGGCTACTCACAAAGGTAGATGATAATCGGGCATGTAGATATATAAATGGGAGAAATATTTGAAGTCACAGGCAGGTCCACGGAGGGGTGCAGATGGTATACTGCTGGTAAGCCATGAAGGAGGGGAGTGATGATAAATCCTCAGCGGTAATTTTGAATTCACCGCCTTGCTGTGATGACAATAGCGTGGCTAGTCTTTGCAGCGTCCGGACGGTCGAATAGCCGAAACCGGAAGTGCGCCTCAACATGTCCATAGTCTGGAAGTGATGTGTCGGCCAATCAGAAGACGTGTTTCACAACATTCGTAGTTTACTCAGTTCTGACAGTCTATACAGGATGTGAAGTATATATAGCCGGGCCCGGAGTTGTATTTGATGACGGAACAGATGGCACACAAAATAACAGTAAAGGAATGGCAGGAAAATTCATATGACCTCCATAAAGAGTACCTGTCACTGCCTATTATGGTCACAAGGGAGGTTTACCTTCCTTGTGACAGCAATAAGTGATCAGAATTTTTTTTTTTTTTTTAAGGGACAATGTAAAAAATAAAGAAAACCTATTTTTTTTTAAAGCTCCCCATCCCCTCGTGGTTGCGCGCCAAAGAAAAGTTGTATGTTAGTTGTGCCCCCACGTTCAAACCACACATGTGGTATCGCCACGATCGATGGAACGAGAGCAATAATTCTAGTGCACGTCCTCCTCTGTAACTCTAAATGGGTAACCGTCAAATTTTTAGTGCATCGCCTATGGAGATTTTTAAGTACAGTATTTCGTCACCATTCCAAGAGCGAGC